>APFE031188252.1:0-107231 GCA_000404065.3 Pinus taeda
GATTGACCCCAAGTTTCTCTTCAGTCCTGGTACATACTTGACATCGGTCAAGGTAAGGTGAGCTCCATGCTCCCTCTGAAAAATAACCGTGCCTACACCTGAGACACTATACTTCTCATCATTACCCATTCCTATGAGTATCTGGAGATCTTTCTCCTCCAAAGTACTGAACAAACTTTTGTCACCGGTCATGTGGAAAGAAGCTCCACTGTCAAGAAACCAACCACTTCCCATCATGGATGAAACCATGCATGCGAAGAGTGTGAAATCCAACTCAAACTGAAGCAAGTGCCTCACCTTCAGATCCTTCATCGGATCCCTTCTTGGACTTCTTCTTTCGGCAATTAGTAGCATAATGGCCCAACTCATGACAATGAAAGCATCTCACCTTCGACTTGTCAACCTTCTTCCCATCATTGGAAGAACTGGATTCGGAAAGATAAACCTTACCCTTCCCCTTCTTCCCCTTACTCGCTAAGGCATAGTTCTCCTCATCATGCATAGATGAAGAACTGTCTCTGGTGCTCCGCCTGATCTCCTCCTGCACAAGATCTGACCATAGTCTTTCCCATCCTAGCAACTTCTCCTGACCATTGACAGAGTCCTGATAGGAATGCCAACTCTTCGGAAGACCAAGGAGAGCCAAGCTCACCAAGTCCTCATCATCAACAGTAACCCCCACACTTCCCAGCTCATCTCGACACTGAGTGAACTTCGTGAGATACTTGGGAATACTGTCTCCATTCTCACACCTAATGTTTCTGAGTTTTATCCTTGAGCGCCATTCCACCAGCTCAAAAAACTCAACTGCTTCCGATCTAAAATTCGTGAGAACGAAGTATTTCTTGTACAGAGATCGACTGTATGGGCATTCACCAGATATCTCACCTTCCAAAAGAAGGATGAATCCAGAGGCTACCTGGGCCGATTACAGACTCTGCCTGAAGAAATAGAATGTAAACACTTCCTGAATAGTAGATCTGATGATCAATCCTCGCTTTGATATCCTGTAGAAATCTCTTCTACAAATCGACCAGCTCTGATACCATGTAGAAATTTTGAATAATTTAACACATATTCAACAGAGATTATCCTGATCATGTACTATTGCGGAAAACATACACAATACATAAGCTCCTCTACGTTGATCATCAATATAGCCGCATCAATAACAATAAAACATCAAGAGCATTCACACATTAACACAGTATGTATCCCGGGGAAAGCATCTCGCTAAAAACCCCAACTATCTGTATATTAATGATTGAGTCATGTAACATTACACAGCATAATACTTCTCACAAGTATCTCCACCTCTGTTACACACAATACAGCTCAGATCTGATCTCGAAATCTCTTCACTGCTTGCCTGCCTCAACTGCGCAATCCTGCAAGAAATAATGATAATGGCAAAGCAAAAACGTATTTACTTGGCTGAACCATGAAATCCTCATTGGCATACTCAATCCCTTGATTGTGCAAATCTCATGCACAACTATAGTCACAAATGATAGCAATCTAATCCTCTAACACCTGTCCCTGCTGAACTGAACATGCACTGACATGCAACTGAGTTAACTGATGTATTAATTAGTTGTATTATGAGTTAATAACTTGTGAATTAATTAATAACTAATTCACCCAACTCATCTCTACTCTATTTGCCAGTTAGACTAAATACAACCAGTTTAACAAAGCTAAACTGAACACAACTCCATCAACTGCACCTCCAGTCCACTAAACTCAACTCACTTGAGTTCTAACTGAAGTCCTGCATGCAAATATTAGTCATCCATAGGTAACCACGTATTTCCTTCTGGGATCTGCATGTACCACATCCGTAGCTCATCCTGAAGTGCTCCAAGAGAATAAGACAAAGTTTATAGTCTAAATATTATTATGAGCAAATAATATTTGACTGTTCTATATTTAGACTGAGCAGTCACTCCGCTGTGATCTAAAAATAGAAGTCCATCTATTTTTCCCAACTTGATCAATTATCCATAAACAGCAACCTGCAATCCATAGACATGATCCATATGTCCAAAAATAGACATAGTCTAAAAATAGACTTGCGCCAAAAATAGCCTGCGGGCCCACTTAGTGAAGGCGACTCTTTTCACTAAGCTCCATCATCTTGTTGCAATCTCAACACAATTCCACAAGAGCTAAGGCCTCTTTGTATTATTAATGGCATATCATGTTTAAGCCCAGAATGTTGCACAGTAATCCCAAGGCACTTTGTCACTTTAACACATGTAACCACTTTAAAATTGTCTCTTAGGTGCCTCTTTGCACTATAGCTCCAAGGGATTATTATGTTCATCATCCTTCCACTGACATGGTCACAACGCACACATGAAACTAGGTGATAGACCAAACTTTATCCCCTACCTTTTATTTCTTGGGAAAACACTGTTTCCCTCCTTCAATAACCTTTCAAGTCATTTCTTTTGACGAGTTTTTTTCGAGTTAGTTTTAAGGAGTTTCCTCTAAGGTCTTATTTATTCCAAGATTACATATCCCATGGGATCGTACCATTGACACTTGGACCATTCATATTTCAGCTAGGATGACCTATTCACCACATCCTCTCGAAGTTAATACCTCGGGATTTTCTAATGTTGACTCTCGAAAAAACTTTTGAGATCATTTCTTCCAGGGATTTTCCTCCAAGGTCTTATTTCTTTTGGTTTTACATGTCCTATGGGACTATGCCATTGACACTTGGACTTAATCATATTTATGTCAGGATGACTTTTCTGCCACATCCTCTTGGAGCTAATACCTTGGGCTTTTCTACTGGTGACTCTAAAAAAAATTCCAAGATCCTTTCTTCTAAGAATTTGTTTCTCCGAAGGTGATGTGTCACTGCCACGATGATACCACCTTTGCATGGATTCCATGTTTCACCCATTTTTGGCCCACTTGGCCACCCAAAAATTTTGAAGTTGTATCACATGTGTCACATTCCTAGAGTCCCATGTCACTGTATGTGATGTCATCAACCCTCATGTTTCCTTCGACTAGTAAAATCATGCCAAGTGTCTTGTTCGGATTTGTCCACGTTGTCCAAAGTACAAAGGAATGGGAGTCTTGGGACTTATTTTTTTGTCAAGTTATTTATAAAATTATAAGGTCGAACGGGAATTTTTACAATACTTTCCACCATTATTTTTGTTACTTGCTGCAAAACTCAACGATAACTCAAGGTGTCTCTCGAATAAAATTTTGAGGAGTTTCTTCCAAGGATTGTTTATTTTAGGAGTATGTGTCCCTGTGGGACCACCCACCAACCACTTGGATAAATGTTGAGGTGATGTGGCCTAGCGCCATCTCTCTTGAGCTTAAATTTTCTGATACCATTTTGCAACCTATACTTAAGCGCCATTATACATTAATTGGACTATTGCGACCCATGGCCAGGATAGGCTGCCTTTTGGCATATTAATTTTGATTGGCCATAACTTTCGCTACCAAGGGGAAAATTTGAATTTCAGCGTATTTTAGGAAATAGCATTCTGAGCATTATCAAACTATGTCATTTCCAAGGGAATTTGAGCTAATATCCTGAGATAGAAATGTGTTCAAAGCATGGGACGCGCAACCATCATAGTTATAATATTTTATAGTTTCTTTACTTATCATGCTAATATGATGGTTCTCTATCAAAGACTCTAGAAACCATAGGACTCTTTTTAAACTTGAAACACCATGCATTTTCCATCCTTGCCCATTTGACATCAATGCCAACATTATTATCAGCAGTTTCTATACCAAAAATATTCCAAAAATTGGTGTTTCCCCGGTAATGGTGCCAAAAAATGACGGGCTTCTACAATATTCTCGTAAAATTGTTACTTTAATATCAATATGAGGTCGTTTTACCTACAAAATACTCAATAAATTATAGGCATTTTGGGCTATGTACATTCCCTATCTCGATACATTGAGAAAACTAACTATAATTATTTGCAAATAATAAAAATTAATTACAAGAAAAAATTATATAAATCATTGTAGCTAAAATTCTAAATTATTTCTTATTTAAATATAAAAGTGAAGAAAAAAAATGAGTATAACAATGCTAACTAAACAACAAAAGAAACTAACTATTAGTGAGACTAATTAACCGTAAACAAAATAAATTATCAACAACACTAACTAATCTATTGTGGTGAAAGAAAATAAATCCAAATAAAGTTGCTCGAGAAATAAAATAAAGTTGTTTAAAATTAAAAATGCAAATAATAGAAAGAAAATGATGTTGTTGAAAACGAAATGTTATAAAACTAATATATACATACGAAAATAATTTCTTACACTACGAAAATGGATGAAATGTTTCTAAAATGTGTAAATATGTGCAGTAAAAGAAATTAAATGACTGGAAAATTTACAAATCTATACAAGTAATAAAATAACCACCACAACTGTAGGGTGGTCATTGCTCTATAGTCTGTTGGTGGATTACATGTTTTACACACTCATAAGAATCGAAATGGTTGATTTATATTTAATAGAAATCTTTTCATTACCGTTAGACCCACTCACTCTAATTATGATGAATAAGTGGGATAGAAATGGATGAAAATGGATGAAACGTCTTAATTTTATAAGAAAAATGATTGATTTGGAGTGCATGGTGTGCTAATTATAATTGGTTGTATGATTATGGAAATACACTTTTGAGATAGCTTACTACATGGACTATGATACCCTAACGTGATGTTTATGCATTATGCCACTTTAAGGGGTTGGAGATGTATGTGTCATGCTAACATTCTTCATGAGATACAAATCAAGTTATTGGTTACTTGTTTGGGAGTACAACATATTCAAAGGATCATTTGTTTGGGAGTACAACATATTTAAAGGATCATTTGGAAATTAGGAAGAGGGTTTTGAGCCATAAGTAGCATGAGTACACTTCGATGCTTACATGGAGAGTTGTGAATGACTTGAGGAAGCTTGGGTTAATTGGTGATCATGGAGGTGTGGTGGATAGGAAGGTGTGTATGGTCTGGCACTTAGTATCGGAGCGTTGGAGACCTTTAAAGGAGAAGTTTCAGGAACTTATTATGTAGTTCTCACTTGGGACCATTTCTTTATGGATGTGCCTACCTTCAAGCTTGACATGTGTTAGTTAGAGTTGAGTGCTTTGCATGTCAGCTTATCTAATATTTATTTATGTTTCTTATTGTGGAAATCCAATTTAATATTTTTGGCCTCCCTCACCTATCTTATATCGAAGGGATAAGAGATCCTTTTCATTCATCGCAACATGTTTAGAGAAGTGAAAACTCAGTGAAATTGTTTCTTTCACTTGTACTTCTTCTTTTTGTTTTGCTCTTATGTCTTAAGCTCTAGGCTTCTTGTGTTTATGCAAGCTAGGATTTATGGTTATGGTTTTTCAATAAGAAAAGGTATGAAAGGATTTGGGAGAAACCGTTGAGAAGCAAAGAGAGGACTGATAGTTATGGTTCCTATGAGAGAAAATGTCTAGGCTTTTGTGGCATTGGAAACCCTAGTGCTACTTGGAGTGATTGATGTGGATAAGATGAAAAAGTATTTTTTTTCTCTTGTACACTTGTGTGATGTAAGTACAACTTCCAAAGAGGACTTATCAGTGTGTATACTTTCTAGATGTTGGTTGAGTGACCATCTTTGGTTGGGAGTGATTCCTAGCTAAGAGTTGCAAGATAGGGTTTGTTGTTTATGGTGGTTTCTCTAGCCAAGGTCTAGAAAGCATCACTTGTGCCAACTTCTATTATATATTGGTATGTACTTATAACTTCATATTATGTATATATGAAGCATGATTGTTTTCCAAATTTTGTGTACTTACACATATGATTTATGAGTTACATTATCATGATGATTGAGCATTTCCTAAGAGTTGGTTACACATGTTTATTTTTACATAAAAATGATAGAATTTGTTAAGTGACTTTACAAGCACATAAAAGCTAAGTGGGTGGATTTATAGTTTTAATAAATTTTTGGATCCTTCCTTTTTTGAACAATTTTGGTGGAATATAGCTGTGAAAAATAGGAAGTGCAAGTTGGGGAAAACGAATGGTTAGTTTGGCCAAAAAGTAGCAATAGGGAAGAACAAAGTGAAAAGCAAAGGATCAAGCAATTATGTTGTAATTTAGAAAATCCACAAAAGAAATATTGTGTTGTTAAAGTTGAATATATCAAGTGAATGTGGACAAAAGAGACATATATCTTGTGAATATGGTTAGACTGGACCACATCAAGCGATTGTGGACAAGATTCAAGGGGTTGAATATTATATATAGACATAAAAGCCAAGTTGTGAGAGGATAGATGAGAAGAAGGCCATCATGCTACCAAAATTAGGACTTGTATTATGTTGATTTATTTCATTGTAATCTTATTATAATCTTGAGACTATAATGAGAATCCTGGGAGAAGTTCTTAACAGATCTCTCTCTGAGATAATACAAATTTTTCTATGTAATGTTGAGTTGGATTGAATATATAAGAGGTGATTGTTGTTGGGAATTATATTTGTGTTTTATCTATGAATGTGATTATAACTTTCTGCCTATTTTAAAAAATTTATGACCTCATGCTAAATTCTATGTGATGTAATTATTTACTTCCGGTGTAGGGATTATTTATTAGCTATGTGAATTCTAAAGAGATTAATGTATATTTTAATTGAGGAAATGAATTATTTCACTTCCCAAACCCCAAAAATCACTTGTAAGCTTGTCACACCTTAGGTGAGACATTCTTCCCTTGTGAAAGATTGAAAATGTCAGTGTTATGATAGACTACAATGGCCCCTTTGTTGGTTCCCTACAGTAGAACCCCAAGTCCGTATAATCAATTTTTTTCCAACTAAATGATTTCATTGCAGGGACTTGAATATTAATTTAGGTTCTTAGATAACAGTGACTAGGATCATTAAGAGCAGTGTTCGAGAATGGTGGGAAGAGAATATTGATTTATTTGTTCATCAATAGGCTAAGTTATGATAGAAAAACCTACATTGGTTATGGGATAAGATTTTTTTGTAGAGCCAACCTATGATTAATACAAAATATTTTGGTGTAAATTCCCATAAGGAATTGTATCATTTTTTAAGTAGACTGCAACACACTTTTGAAACTAGAAGTGTTGGGTGGATCTTTGTGACTTGCACCATAAACAATCTAGCTACTTTAAATCAGTTGGACCACGAAATTACAAGGGTTGTTGAATTTTAGGTACAAGCCACGTTGGAGGGATAGATCATTGATTTTGTTGCAAAGAACCACTATTTGTTTTCTAAATCGGAAATGGTGTTCAAATACAGGTTGCGAGAATGATTGCTAAAGGAGATTTCTCTATGGGTTAGAGTTCTTATGGTAGAATAAATATTGTTGTCATTTCCTCGATTGAATATGGCAAGCATAAAAACTTTTCACCAGGGGTAGGGTCTCTAGGAGAGATGTTGTCCAGGAATTGTAATGGGTGGGGAGGAGTTGTAGAAAGCATATGATTTTAGAGAAATTAATAGGTCACGAGTATATGATGAATGGAGGGAATAAAATTTATGCAATATTAGGGTAAGTAGAAGGGAGTTAGAGAATATAGGAGAAGTGTTGAGTAGCCTGGAGTTGCAGAGAGAAGAGATGAGCACTAGTAGCTTAAAGTTGTGAAATGAAGAAATAGGAGAAGGATCGAAATCTAATGGAAGAGGAGGAACCAGAGGAGATGAGGTTGGAGATCAAATTAGGAAGATTGAATCACATCAAGAATCATATGGAATCAAAATGACAAAGATTCCATGAAAAACGACTATGATATCTGACCCAAGTACTCCAATTGATGTGGAGATGAATTTTGTTATGAGAAAATTGTTTCATGAGGATGCTTCCTCCCCTACAAATAACAGTCTACAATGTAGAAATATGGTTGGATATATCCCTACCCTTCCCCTTGTATCCTATCAAAACCCTATAAATTTTCTTTCAAAGTTAGTTAAGACTCTGAAATTCCATAGAATTCATAAGGCATATGCATTTGGTAGTTTGAGTAGCAATGGTAAATCACATTTTTCAACTTATTCGAAACCTCGTTCAAGAGGATTTAACTTTGTTCCACTTGTTCATACTTAAATGGTTGGAAACATAGGTGGATCATTTACTCGATATCCTTACTTTTCAAGTTGAGGATATGAGGGCACAAAAGAACATTGTTACTTTCTTGAAGCTATTTGGTGATATAGATAGACTCCAGATGATTCTAAAGTGATTGAATTCCAGAATACATTGAGACATAGAGCTCTTTGGTGGTTTTTTAAATGGTAAATGAAAGCTCAAATATGAATCTAAACACGCTATGCAATAATTCATTAAGGAATATTTAATTACCTCAGTCTGAGCATAAGGGTTTGGTTGAGTTATGGGATATTAAGTAGTGAGAAGAAGAAAATGCATGGGAATTTATGCACTGATTCAAAGATTTTGCTGGGAAGCTTACTTATTTGATTCATCCACACCACTAGAGAGATTGGTTCATCAAGGAATTTCTACCATTAACCAATATCCCTTTAACGCGATAAAAAAATGATAATATACATGATGCATTGGAGTAGGCCATGAAGATTGAAGCAATGGTGGGGTACCCTAATGATTTTAGAGTAATTTTTGCGTTTGGCGATCCTACTATAATTGGTCTACAACATCAAATTGTTGATCCAACAAAAAGGCTTAATAATATGATTGTTAATGTTTTTGTGTTTTTGCAGGTTTTCATTGAAGAGTGTATGGAGTCCTACCTCAAGAGTTTTCTTATAAATGTTTTCCTCCAATCCTGGGACCACATCCCAAGCACTGTTTCGAACTATGGAATCATACTCCTCCACCATCGCATCAACCCAAATTGATTGATGCACATCTTCCTGAAAGGAAGATGGCTCTATCAACACATGCACCCATAAGTGCCATATATCTAATGTAATTCTCTGGTTACCTCTTCTGCCTGTGTTGAGAAGAGGGTGCTCCCACATTCTCCCGTGCATCATCCAACAATCTGTCAAACTCTCTAGTGTGCTTTCTTCCCTCTCTGCAACACTATGCCTGGGTGGACGTCTCCACTCCTGAAACCTCTGCATATGGATACTCCACATCAATGTGAGGCTCCTCAACCTTAGGAACTAAAAGTTACTCCTCCACATGTAGCTCAAGCTCCCTCTCAAGGGATACTCACATGGCCTTCTCCTCATCAAACTTGACATCCCTTAGAACCACTGTCATCCGACTGGTTTGCATGTACACCCACTAGTTGTTGGGAGTATCATTTTACCCCACAAATATCCCCAACTTGGTTGTTGGCTCAAGCTTCTTCCGTGCATCTTTGGTCACATGGCAATAAACCGATGACCCAAAAATCCTAAAGTGACCAACATCTAGTCTCTTACCAGAATAAGCTTCCTCTGGTGTTTTACTCTCAAGTATCTGATGTGGGCTACAATTCTGAACATAAATTGATGTGTTGCATGCCTCTGCCCACAAGTGTAATGGTAGGCCCTGATCATGCAACATCGCCCTTGCTTCCCCTACTATGCTCCTTTTCTTCCTCCTGGAAACCCCATTCTGTTGAGGGTTATGAGATGTCGGCAACTTTCATTTAATCCCCTTCGCTACACAGAAGTTCTTAAACTCATTGGAGACATATTCTCCACCATTATCACTCCATAGAGCTTTAACCTTCTTTCCCAACTCTTTCTTGACCAATGCTTTCAATTCACAAAACTTTATGAATGTCTAATCCTTTCTCTGCATGAAAAATATCCAACATTTATGAGAATAGTCATCTACAAATATAACATAATACCTATGTTTTGCGGTGGATGCTATCAAGAATGATCCACACACATCTAAATGGAATCTCTCCAAAATAGACTCTGCTCAATTGTCTCTATCTCCAAAGGAAGACTTGGTGTATTTTCCCAAAGTATAACCCTTGCATGTATCAACTTTCTCAAGCGTACCTTTGGGAAGACCAATAGAGATTTGTTGCAATATCTTTAAAGCTCCATGATCCAAGTGGCCCATTCATCTATGCCACAACTCATTGACATCTCGGCTCAACATCTTTTTTGCTTTTGAACTTGAAGCAGCACAATCCTCTACCTCTATCTTATAGATATTCTGAACTCAAATCCCTATCTTCTTTACTTGATCCATGATTATGTGTTGAAGTAACTTCTTTCCTTTCAAAAAGATCACATCATATCCTCTATCCTCAAGCATGGCAATGGATACTAAGTTCTTCATCAGTTTGGGTACATGCATAACATTCTTCAAGGTGAGTGGAGCCACATGCTCCCTCTAAAAAGTAATAGTGCCCACACCAGTAACACTATACTTACCATCATCACCCATCTCGATATGCATATTGAGATCTTTCTCCTCCAGTTCACTAAATAACTCTTTGTCGCCAGTCATGTGGAAAGAAGCTACATTGTCCAAGTACCAGACACTTCCCATCATTGGAGACACCATGCATACAATGAGGGAAAAGTCCAATTTGAATTGGGAGGCCAAAGCCTCACCCATTGCTCCTCCCGAGGACTTCTCCTTGGACTTCTTCAATGGACAATTTGTAACAAAGTGACCCATATTATGACAATGAAAGCATTTAACTTTCATCATGTCCTTCTTCTTACCTCCATGATAAGAATATGATTTGGAACGAGAAATTTTACATTTCCGCTTCCTCAACTTTATTGCTAAGGCACAATTCTCTTCATCATTAGTCTTTGATGAAGAGCCATCCCAAGTGTTCCTTTTGATCTCAAATCTGACCATAGTTGTTCCCAATCTGGCATCTTCTCCTGACCATTGACAAAGTCCTGATAACTATGCCAACTCTTTAGGAGGCCAAGAAGAGCAAGGCTCAACATATCCTCCTCAGTAACTGTGATTCAAGAACTTCAAATTTCATCCCGACATTGAGTGAACTTGGTCAAGTACTTTGGAATCGTCTCACCTTTCTCCATCTTGATTTTATGAAGTTTATCCTTCAATGCCAACTTCCTTTGATCACTATTACTCTAATACAATTCTGTCCATGTTTTCCACATAGCGTGCAAAGTTTCCTTGCCATGGAGACTCGAGACAATGTGGTCTCGAACTGCCTCAAGGATTATCCACCTTGTCTTCACCACACACTTCTTCCATTAAGCCAAGTTCTGTGCATCCGTAGTTACTGGCTTGGGGACTTCTTGATCAATGAATTCCTTCAAGCCATTATCTTCTAGCACAACCTCCATCCTGTCCCTCTAGGCTATAAAATTCGAGCTGCCTTCCAAGGCATACTCAAGCCTCAACCCATTGAACACCATTTGCCGATCCTGAAGTATGTATGCATATTCGACTTTCACCTATAACCCAGAAACTCAAAAATTTGAAATCTCCTCTAGAGATTTGATTTTAAATCAGCGATATCTCCCTCATCCGAACTCCGATTCGGCTGATTGTTTTTGTGAATTTGGGTATCTTTTCCCAAGGAATCCAAATATGCAATTTGTTTCTAAAAATTTTGCATAGAAATTCTTAGAACTTATCTGCAAACTCTTGGACCAAAAAATAATCTTGCTCCAATACCATGTAGAAAATCCTATAGATTCACAAGCTCATGTAATCTACTAAAATAAGAGACAAGGATCTACTTCTACTATTTACAGTGGAATCCCATAAACATCAAGCAAACAATAATCAATAGAGGAAGAGAATCAAAGGCACATAACACAATAAATATCTAGGGAAAGCCACAGCTCAAAACCCCACTATCTGTTTTGTATTAATATGGAAAATCAAGATGAAATTACAATGCTTGTTCTCTCTAGAACAATCCCAACACTCAGAAAATTCAATCTCCAACTCATAAGCAAGCTCAAGGCCAAAGCTTAGCCTCTTCATAAGCTCTCTGAGTCTCTATTCCAATGTGTAATTCCTATGAAGGATAGCTTGTATTTAAAGGGAAATAAAGCCTCTCAAAATAGCACAATCCCTCAAGGATCAATTCCTAAATGCATGCACTATCAGTGCAACTCAGAGAAATCTAAAACAAATGGACCACTTTCCCTACACTCTAGTCTCAACTGGGTCTTTCTCAAAATCGACATGCATGAGTTTTTGATGGTGGAACCTTGAGTTAATTAGAGTAGCACTAATTACTTCACTAGTGTCCCAACTGACTATTTACTCACTATTAGTTCCTGAAACTGATTGGAACTAATTTAGCTAGACTTAACTCAGTTAACTAATTACAAATCATTCATGACGCATCTTGAAATCCTATAAGCTAGGGATAACATATACATGTCTTCTAAAAGACTTCTAATTCGAATTTCCTAAATTAATTAAGTTAATTAAACTTATTTAATTATTTTCAAATTGCTATGAGAAAATAATTCTATTTTAATTCACAGTTTAATTCAAGGAAAAATTAAACTAGAATTTCTTGTTTCCATCTCTCAACATCGATAAGCTCACATCCTTGGATGCTTGGCCTGGTACTCCCCTTTTACTCATTTAATCACCAACTCGGAGTCACCATAAAATGAAATTTTCTTTGCTCCCATCTTTTTAAGAATTTTAAGGCTAGCAATCAGTGCTTCGTACTCCACCTCATTACTTGAGCAATCAAGAGCCAACTTATATGAATTCAATCTTACACTGCAAGGAATTTTACATGATTGATGCAAGGAACCATGAATCCACATGCCAATCCTAGCTCCTTCCTTTCCCAATGCACCATCAAACTCCATGGTCCAAATACCATCTTATTCATCCGGAAATAGAACTTTGGAAGGCTGATCTATCTGACTTTTTGGAGGATGACTCACTCTCTCAACAATCTATGTTTCTGGCACTGATTTGACAATCTCTTCAGGTGAATTTTTTGGCTGCAAACAGTTTGCATCATGTTTCTCTTTTTCTTCAATCAAATCTTCCTATACACTACTTATAACATCTAAAACTTCTGAAATTTCTACAATTTGACTATCATCATCAACTAGACTCAAATCACTATACAAAATGAAAGACTCTAGGTCAGTATGTACAACATGGATTGGGTTATTATTTGGTCTCTCTTTGCTACTAATCATGAATTTCATCTTCTTCTCCTGATACAGTTTTCTTAGTTTCTCAAATAAAATTATAGTAGAATATGAGAAATCAAGTTGCAAGGTTCCTTTTAGCTTTGGCCCCCAAGACCGTGAGAGAAACATGCCAAATCGTGGAGGTATATTAGCGACCACTATATCCATCAACACATTCTTGGCTGGAATTTGGCCAAGGGACACAGCTGAGCCTTTGATAAGGCCAAGGCATTTCACTCTTCCTTAATCAAATGAATAGAGGTCATGGTATGTTTGGGTGATATCTAATCCCAGTTTGTCCATAATATCTTTTGGCATAAGGTTATGTGAGGCCCTGGAAGCTAACATGGAATTATGGAGGATAAACTCATGGACTTTAAAACTAAGATAGAAAGGTGGGACTTCATTATCTTCAGGCCTTCCCTCTATAGTTGGACCAAACATAATTACAGGCTCATCATCGGCAACATTTACCATGTCTCACATCTGATCTACTTTCAACATCTTAGCAATCTGGGATTTGTATTTGTCATTCTTAACTATTTTAGTTAGGGGAATTGAAACTTTTAACTTTGATATTTCATTCTCTAAACTAAATAGATTGGATTGCTTGTCTACCTCTTTCACAGTGATGTCCGTCTTTTCAGGCTTCCCTTTGGGATGAGACCCCTTTCTCTAACTTTCATTTTGAGCCTCTGTGTCCTTCCTTATATTGTTGGTGGAAGCTTCATTTTTTTTGTCCCAACTTAAAATGATGATCTCCTTTTCTCTATTTTGATCTGCAGAAGCTGTTTCTTTGTCTTGTGCATCCCTCTGAGCATTTTTCTTTTTCTGATGCAATTGACAGGCACATTCCTGTTCCTCAAATTGCATTGTTTCTGCAAATGGATTAAAGCATTATGATATCCCTGTTAGTACTCTTCAGTCTGCACTGCCCATGAATCATCATTTGCAAGGACAAGTTTCTGGTCACATGGTGCGAGAGATTCCTGAGAAAACTGATCTTCCTCAGTCATAAAAGTAGGTAGTTCATCTTCCTAAAAAAAATGATTAGCTTCAACAATGTCTTCTTCATCTTCTTTCGAACCTTGAGTGTAGTTTTGCTAAAAAGGAGTTTTGACCTGTCCCTTAGGGTCTTGACTCCATCAGTGGCATGTTCCTCATTCACAACAATTGAAGAGTCTAAAATGGAAGAACACAAGACAGTATCATCTAGAGGAACAACCGAGTGGATATGACAACTCTATGGACTCACAACCAAATCTGCATAAAATTAAGTGAAGTGATGTTGGGAGGATGTGAAAGATGAACAGGTGTGTGAGCATGATCCTCAACATCACTCAAAATTGCTGGAGTTGTTTGATGAGGGGATGGCGGACAGTAAGTCGTGACAGTGACCGCATTTGTCTTAGATTATGCAACTCCATCGCTGAATAAGGTTGAGTGAGGCTTCATTTCAAACCTCTTCTTGGGATGGGCAGTTTTCTTAAGGAAATACTCAAATCGGTCCCAAAGATAGGAAAATTTCATCTGGCTCCTCGGAGCTTGAAACTGCAAGTCATAGAAGCACTGCCAAAAGTCCATAATCAATTCATGCGGAGCCTTCCGTTGCTATAGCAGTTTTTGGTCAAGATGGTCTAGATCAAAATGATAGAAAGTGTCTTCAATGAGATCACAGAAGTGCTCAAGTGAGTGCATGATGTCAGTCGGTAGGCTAAGCAACCATTGAAGTGGAGATTCGCACAGTGTGTATGCAAGCAACAAGTTGGCCTGTTCATTAGGAAACCCATCTTCCTCATGAAGCATGGAAAGAAAGCCATGTAAGTACTCAGGCCATGCCACTTTGCCTTCACCATCATACATGTAAGTGGAGAAGTGATCGAAAAAATCTCACATGATGATGACATCTTCATGATTCGAAAAACATCACAGAGGGAGAAGAGTGCAAGAATCCATGAAAGATATGCAAAGGTTCAAAATAGGATGAGAGGACACAACTTGTCATCTGGTCCTCATTCTACTGCTAGAAATGTTGACGGCGCTAGACTCGTTAACATGTCAGGGGATCTCTCTGGTAAGAAGTCCCAATTAGACCTCGAACTGTTTGGTGTAGAATTCCCATCAGTGGGTCATATGGTAATGCCTTGACCATGATTTCACACAGAGGCAAGTAAGATAACTCTGTTGGTAGAAAGGGTGTGACAACTACAATGTGTCAAGGAAGGTGCATGAGAGGTTCTAACACATGTGGGTTGAGATGAGTGTGCCCCTTGGAAACCTGTAATAGTACTCAGCTTGGAAGGGAACACATGAGCGAAGATGCATCACAAGCTGGAGAGAAAGTTAGCGAGCAATCCAAAGTGATGGTTAAACCAATAGCACATTTCAGAATGATTCATACATACTTATACAGTATAGTCCATACATGCATGTGTAAGCAAACCAATACATATATCATTTAGAGTAAACCATATAGCATATAATAAAATACAACATATGCATGAAACGTGTTGGCTCTCATTATATAAAGAAGTGTAAGTTCCAGTCATACAATACATCCATGTCCAACCACTAGTTCCAATAGTGGAACGTTATAGTCACATCCGCTTGCTCCTCCAAAGAGATGTACTAGCTCTACGCAGTGGAGAAGCCAATTCTCGTTACAATACTATCCAATCTCTCTCCAAGATAGTCTTATCAGAAGCTTGGCTGACCAAAATACTTTACAATGAGTTATGAGGGACTATTTATAGCAAAGGGTGGGTTACCCTTGACATTCCCTTTTGTGACCGTTCAACCACGCCCATGACTCTTCACCTACTCTATGACTGTTACATCCAACTATCACAATTTGACTTACACTTGACATGACTTTACATTACAATGCACATGTACCCATGTGAGACAAAATGGCTTGAGCAAGCCAAGCTAGACAGCACTCTGACTTAGACAACCATGGAATTCCAAATCCTCAACATCTTCATGATGATCGACAGTAACATACTAATGCCCAGATCAGTAGTCCTTGATGGCATCTGTGCATTCTGTGGTGACATCCATATGAAACCTGACTCTTGCCTCCATAGCATCCGGGTACACTACTCGGGCTCCATTGTCCAACTCATTTGAAAGCATGCACATCATTGTTTTCAATGTGGCTGGACCAACAACATACTTGTGCATGATGTCTGCACTTATGGGCAAGTTTGGGCTGGTGGCAATGCGCATCAACTCGTTGAAGTACGAGTCAAGCTCTAGTTGGACCTACTTCTTTGTCTTTTCCTGGGTGAGAACCCCAATAGATGGGATCGCATATGTGTGCACCACAACATCCATAATCCTAAATACTTGTGCATGGGAAGCATGTATGCTAGTGATGAGCTGCATGATCTCTTCATAGTTTTGGATCTAACTCCAGATACGTGCCTTTAGCTCAACCACATTGGCCCTCATCATCTTAGGCAAGTGAAGTGGGGCTCCCTTGTATTTCATTGTCCATGTTTGCATGTCATCAACAACAACATGCAAGTTAGTTAAGATACGTGCTCTTCTAGCACATCATTACTGCCATCCATTGAGATGGACGACTGCCTTATGAATGGTACCAAACTTGGATTACAATGCTTTCATCATTGTGTCATGGGACAATACTTCATCTAGTATTTCCTTCTTCAGTTCAGCTTGGGCAGACGTTGTCACTAAGTCTCCTCCTTGCTTGGTTGTCTGTAGTTCCTTCGCCATTCGCTCATTCTCAGCTATCAGAAAGCAAACACTTGAGCTAGTGGCTTTGGCATATACTCTACTTGCATCAGCTAAGGTTGCTAGATGTTTGCACTCAATCATGATCACTCGTTATTCAACTTGCGTAGGAGATGTATGATCCTCCGGAGTTGATACTCTATGAGACTTTACAACTCTATGCTAAGATTCATCGAATGAGATCTTATGCATCTCTCCTTCTGGTTGATCACCAAGGATCTCAGTGCCTCCTTGGTCACTCAAGACTTTCTCATCATCTGGATGCGATGAAGTGGGTAGGTCGACCTCCTAGTGATGAGGCATGAGGTTGGTGTCTTGTTCCAACTCTTACTACTCCATGTCTACATCCAACTATTGAAGTGCGTGTTCTATCTCATGAGAGAATTCTTGCTCCTGTGATGGTTCACCCTATCTGCCTGATGCCAGCTGATTTGAATAATCAAATATTTGTACAGGCGTTGCTTCATCTATTTTCACATGTTGTGCCCCCTGTTTTATATGTTGTTGTTGTGCATCCATCTCTTGTTTGTACAACTCTTGTTCCTTCCAGAGTTTCTCCTTCAGCTCATGCAACTCCTTCTCTGTCTCTTCCATTCTTCTCTTGTCCCTCTGCCTTTGCGTGATTCACATGTCACAATGGTACCTCTTTGCCTCTATAGCCATAATTACTTTTTCTACCAATGGATCTACACAGAATTTCCATCTTTTCTCCTCCTCCATGCGATCGACAATATTCCTTTTACCTTTGTCCCACACTGGTATGCTTTCTTCTGCTGCCACTACTCCTACTACTGCTACTAGTGCTCTCCATGATGCTGCTTTATGTTTCTTCATTAACCACTCCACAGCGAAGTCGACTGGTTCATTGGGTCTAGAGAAACTGTAGCAATATCTCCATGGGTCCTCCTCGACCCAATGAAATGCCACGTGGATCTAGTTGAACTGAACTCTCATGCAATGATCTTTCATAATGCAATGTGGGTCATATGGATTGTAGCTTTGGAATTCGAATGGGTACTTCTTCATCAATTCTGCTTCGAAATTCACTTTCTTGATACTTCAAATCTCATATAACTTAATCCGCAAAGGAAGAGCGGGCCAAGGTGCCTTCTTCTTCTGGTGTAGTCTAGTTGTCAATCCTGCCAAGATGTGATATGCCACTTCCTGCATGACAAGTACGTCCAACGAAAAATTAGGTCGAACATGCAGAGGCTTCCCCACGCTGAACATTCGGATGAAGGTGTCAGATGGTGAGGCATACCAATCAGCATTGCCTATCAGTGCCTCCATTGCTTCCTTCGACATGCAGGGTGGATCTTGTTTGAATATCATCTTGTAGACTGGGATGAAAGAATGATCGAACAGCCGTGTGATTACTCCTTTGAAGCTGAATTTGGACAACAACTTGAAATATGTTGAAAATAGCAACAACAAATAATAAAAATAGAATCCAGAATATTCCAATTTTAATTTGTTCTTGAATTAAAACTATGAATTGAAATTGAATCTAGTCTCACTAGCTACATGGAAATAATTAATTAATTCATTATGGATTAATTAGTTGGAGAAATTCAAGTTAGAAGTCTTTCTAAAGTCATGCAATAGTTATCCCTTAAATTAAGGGGATTATCCCTCAATTAAGGATATAAGATTGAGCTATACTTGAGTTGTAATTAGTTAACTTAGTTTACTGAGTTAAGTCCAGTTAAATTATTTCCAAACTATTTGAGGAACTAATTGTGAGTTATTAGCCAGTTGACGCATGCATGCACTCAACCAGTGTACTCCAAATAACTAAAGATTCCCTCATCAGAAACTCATGCATGTCTATTTTGAGAAAGATCTAGTTGAGCTAAATGTCAAGGACAGTGTACTATCAGTTGCATGTGTTTTCCTATAAAGGAAACTCATGCATGCATTCAAGGAAAGGTTCCTTGATGATTGCGCAGTTCAACAGGGTGTGAGATCAATGTGTGAGATTAGTTTTCCACTTGGTTGGAGAAGATCATCCCAGAGGAACAACGCAAGAAAATAGGAGATTGAGGGCATAGGAGAAGGCTTGTGAGAAGCTTTGATTGCCTATGAGCATCTGTGAGGATTGTACTGAGAGCTGGAAAGCTGTGAGAGCTAAGGCTTTGTTTGGGTTTTTTTAGCTGAGGCTTTCCCAAAAGTATTTTCATGTGTTTCATGTGCATTGATTCTTCTTCTTTTGGTTATATGTGTTCAGCTCGATCTTGCTTAATCTTTAAGCATCTGCGAATTGATAGTAGAAGTAGGTTATAGTATTTTTCTTTGGTTATATTGCATTATCGGGTTAACCTACAGTCAAATTTTCTACATGGTCTTAGAGGTAGATTTGTAAAGAATTTGCAGAATTTCTATAAAATATGTGTTCACAGCAGTCTCCATCAATGACCATGCCCACTCCAAGCCCGGGAACTCTTGTCGGGCATAGATTGCATCTAAGATGTAGGCAAACATGTAAATCTCTGCATGCATACCTCCAAGTGACTGTCAATCCTTTGTTACTATTATGTGGTATTTTTCATCTACGGATAAACACAATTTCCCTAGGTGGGTAACTACACCTAGAACAACATATTTAAAGCGCTTAACCTTTTTATATAGAAGATAAATAAGACAAGGGACCTACTTGTTATATTTTGCTTTCCCTTGGTCTCCTTTGTTTGGCTCCCGTCACTCTTTGAAATTAATCAGCCCGACAAGTACCTGCAATCATAAACAGAGGAAAAAAAACCAATCAAAGCAAGAGATATATCTACTATAAGAAAATGGAATCAAAATAATTTACACATATAATTATCATACATAAAGACAAGAATATGGGAAAAGGTATAAACAAATTTATTAAGTAAAAGGAAGAATTGCAACCATGAAGTCCAATCTATTGTCACTCTTCCAGCTTGGGTTCCAACCAACATCACATCAAAAGCACAACACTTCGGTAGCATAACAACAATTGATTACAATCTCAAACCTCACACCAACAGTATCTCCTTACAAACTCTCAAAGTCCATCCCCTAATCACATAGATGAGTGCTCAATTTATAGGAAAATGATGGTGGTTTGGTCATGAATGAGGGTATTGAATGGCCTTCCAAACTTAGAGTTAGTTTCCATGGAGGAAGGGATGAGAGGATAGGAGGTTACTTAACTCATTCCCTATCCAATTTCGAGCTCATAGGAGATGATAAGTGTGGGAATCTTCTAGATGGCTCTAGAAGATAATAATATTACCAAAACCCTATGATGATTTCGCTCAATCTTGCCCAATGCAGGTCAAAGTGGGCCTAAGTGCTCTAGAAAGCACCCTGACATGGCCCTACCTACATTGAAGTGCACTTACCCCTTACCAAAGCTATGTTGGTCCTTTAAGGAGGCATTTTTTGAGGGCTTAAAGCCAATAAACTCTCAGGAAAGGAGGCATTCAAAGTGTTGACTTGTCTAGGGCATGTAGAAACTGAATTAGGGTTTGATGAGACCTAAAAGTACTGATCTAAATGATGGGAGTGATGTGCCCAAATGGATCTGTAACAGCTGCCTCCTAAAGCATGAAGTCAAAAATGTTAATGTCCAATGATATGATTTACGATGTGATGAGGAGGTTTCGAAGTGGATGGTAACCTGCATCGATTACAATACATAATATCATGATTTTTTGATTTTTTTCTCATGAATTTCCGAGGGGAGGCATACCCATGTTCAACATATAAACTTTCATTACAAGCACATAGATGGTCGTCTACATATTGGATGACATCAATGTAAAACCATTGTATGGATGATTTGGTACATTTCCTGAAATCGCAGCCCAGAAGGATGAAACTAGATCTGGGGGCCTCTATCTCATTCAATCGTTCACTCAAGTACGAGTCTAACCATGAGAATATGTGATTTGAAGTCGAACATGGGAAGACATCGTCTGATTGCTAGCCAATGGCATAAGTCGTTAATAAACGCAATAGAGATCACTAATAATGATAATGATCCTCAAGGTGCTGCAGTACATTCTACAGGGTGTGAATGAATTTTTGATTTCAAACACCATACAAAGTCTTTTGGTCAAAGGCCAGTGATGTCAACCTATCGTTGGAAGCGAGAAACCTACCATTGATGTATGCAAGCCTCAAGGTACTGAAAGGGTGTTTCTAAGTCAACTTCTTGGATAATGTGCTGATGTCGACAAGTGACTCATCATAAGAGAACCTTGATGTATCCCACATCAATGACATGAAAAGCGTGTAATTATTTTGGAGACGGAATGTGACTGACGACACAAGGTTTAGGAATGGTGGTCATGAAAATGAAGATTTATGAGTATTGCAAAGGATGAATTTTAAACTGAGTAACTTTTTTTGAACATGTCGGTGACACTAAATGGATTGGCAGCACTGACCCAAAACCAAAGTAAAGGATAGTATGATAGACCATCAAGCAAATAACCCAACCCAAATAGTCACAGTGATGAAATGAAAGTGTCATGTTCAAGAGAGACCTACTGCCATAAAGTGGTTTACCCCTTTTCCCATTTTCCCCAGTCATTGCTGACTAGTACCTCTTTATTTTTATCAAGCTTGAGGAGGATAACATATGCTTGTTGTATAATTCCACCCTTCGGGTGAATCCATCGCTATGTGATGTTTTAACAAGTCCAGCGAAGGTGAAACTCGGTCTTGTCATGATGGACAAGTTTGTTGCTATTTGATGTTTTAACGAGTCTAACAACAATGATAACTCAGTCCTTTTCATGTTTAGAGAGTTTGAAAAGGAACAAAAAGAAAACTACACAAGTTCTTTTTCGTATATTTGTCTCTTAAGTCCGAAAAAGTGTAAAACAATACAAGAGAGAACCTATTGACCATGTTCAATCAACGAGTTCCTTTTTCGTAAATAATCTATCTCAATCCAGAAAAGGGTTAAACTTATACTGAGTAGATGTCATTTCCAATCCATTAACAAGTTGAAGCACCGACAATCTTTTCATATTTTGAGTCTGAAAAGAGCTTAAAGAGGACTCCACTTAGAGGAACAAGTGGTGTCTAGGATAGCAATTGGTTCCGGTGATGTTGGAACTTCTAAAAACATGTTGATTTATGTGAAGAGACTGGGTAATAAAACCACTCATTGTAATTGTTCCTCAAAAAGGGTAAAAAAACCAAGTGAAAGCATATGATCGGCCAAGCAAATAGTGATGATGGAAGGAGAAAAACCAAGGCTTTTCTGACAGAAGAGGCTGATAGAATGGCAATCACAAGGGTTAAAATGGAGATGGGTTCATTTTTACACAAGATTGAACCATAGGGAACTATGCTTGGATTCAGTTTCATTTTTACACAATCTTGAAATGAAAAACCATGCTTGGATTCAGTTTCATGTTTACACGAGCTTGAAACGAAAAACTATGCTTGAGATTGGTTTACATCCCCCCAGCATGATGACTCAATTCTAGGTGCATGCCCCCCAAGATTCATTGCATTCACCTAAGTAGACTACTCGTGGCTATCAGGTAGATGGAATGAAGGTTCATTTATGAGATCAAGTGAAAGACTCGATTGGGATTTTACGATATCTAATCAAAGACTCGAGTTGGAACTTTGATCTAGGGGACCTTGTTTCATTTTCTAATGAGCTTGACACAAGACAAGGAACTCTGCTCACATTCCTTGTTTCATTTTTTAACGAGCTTGACCCAAGACAAGGAACTATGCTCTTGGACTTGTTTCATTTTTTAATGAGGTTGACACAGTAAAAGAACTATCCTCATATTCCTTGTTTCCTTTTTTAACGAGCTTGACACAAGACAAGGAACTATGCTCATGCACCTGTTTCATTTTTTAATGAGTTTGACACAGTAAAAGAACTATCCTCATATTCCTTGATCATGACCCATAAGAGGTCATGACTTCCAAGAGGTTCTCATTAGATGGGAGAACAACATTCTAGAAGGCATTCGTAGCAAGGAATCCATTAGAGAGATCTGGTTCCAATGCCCCGAGTACATAATGTACAACATCACGAAATTGATCGTTAGTTGATGTAGGCATGGAACAGGTTGCCACATAATTGACCCATGGCAGGGAAGATACCATTGGGATAAAAGGACCATTTAGGGAAGATGGTTATCTGGAAGCCATATTTGGACCGAGAAATGAAAGCTGGTCAATGGTGACAATTCTGCCTCCATGCGGGAAACACATCACTCGAAAGAGTGTTGAAGCTATAGCTCCCATGTCATAAACATAGTCTCGCCCAAGAAGTAAAATGTAATCTAAAGGGCCTGGGGCTACCATCACATTGAGATAAACGAATTTTTCCTCCCAAAGTAATAGGCAACTAAGGAAGGATCGCTAATGGTTGACTGGTTCCTCTGTGAAAATCCAACAGATTCTAGGTAACTGGCACAAGTGGCTGTGAACCGAGTGCTTTCCAAGCATTCAAGGAAAGGATACTCACAGATGCACCTTCATCTATAATAGTGCTAGGTACAATCATATTACAAACCTATACTATGATCTGGAAAGGCACATAAGTTGGAAGACAACATCCTTCCAATCAATTCCAAACAAAGGAAGTGACTAGACTACTTAGAGGGGGTACCATAAGAATGGAAGAAATACCCCTTTGAGTTACGAGAATGGGAGGATTTTCCTCTTGTCTTGATGGAACAGGAGGGTTTCCTCCAAGCTCATTAGAATTTGAAGAAACGAAAAGAACCTGAATGGTATCATATTCACTCTCTTCAGGAAAGGTACAATTAACTGAAGGTGAAATTGGGTCAACGGTTTCCTCGACCTGTGATCGGTCAGGTATAGACTCATGGGATTCACATTTAGAGAGAGTGGGTTTGACCAACGGTTGATTTGGGTCAGTCAATTCATCAATTAGTGAAGGATTAAGGGAGAGTCTCCTATAACCAGATGGAAGTTGATGTGGAGAAGCAGGATGGTTATCCAAAACTTTTTGGGCTTCATCCAGATAGGGACAAAGGTGAATGGGGTGATTCCCTTTGCATAACCTATAGGGAAACTTAACTTTACCCTTCTTTCCATGAACTTTACTACCACTAGTTTATGGTGTGTCACCAGCATGATCTTCAAAAGTTGATGACACAGGATGATTTGAACGAGAAGACCATTCTTGTAGGATCTGAGGAATACCAGAACAATCTCAAAGAAGATGGTCTCCCGTACAAAGTTTGCATGGATATCGAATTTTGTGAGGCTTATCAGACGGTTTCTCATCAAAAGTTGCATTCAAAGCAATGCTTGGTTGCCCCCTGTTCAATTTTCTTCTTCTTCTTCTTCCCTCTCTTCTTCTTCTTAGCCACCTGGTTACTAGTGTCAATACTTTCACCAGGTGAAGAGGAAGAAGGGGAGGAAGAAAAAACTGAGGAAGAAGGAAAAGTGTCAACTTTAGGATCAACTAGAGGTTGATTTTGTCCAGTTGGAGGAGTACTCGATTGCAGAGAAATCATGACATTTTGAACCAAGGAGGTTGAAAAAAACCATATTGGCAATACAATGGTAAATCACGGAAGGGACAATGTAGCCATATAAGGAGCACCAATATTTCCGAAAGGAGGATCAGGACTAGGATTCCCATCAAATGGAATTCCTTGATCGGTGGAATCTGGAGTTGTTTCCATATGTATCAACAAAAGATAAAATAAGGAGTGAGCATGGAGGATTTTATCTGCAGTTAATTAATTTCATTTTAATCAAAATAACATAACAAAACAAAAGAGGGGTAATATAGACAAAAGGATTACCAAGCAACTGTGAAATACAGAATACCTCCTGGTGAATCGAGAAGTATGGGCAGGAAATATCCCCGCATGTTATGTTCGGTGTGTCAAAGTGTACAAGGCGGCCGACTCAGTTACCTAAGGATGAATAGAAACCTAATGTAGTCCTCCCATATATACCCAAAAGTATGTGGAGGCCCAATCTGTGTTAGCATTGTCTAATGCAAAACCGCACAGTGAGAACATTCCTTTATACTTTGTGTACTATAGCTCTGCCCTATATACCCAAAGGTACGTGGACGAGCTACAATATACTCACGTACTTGGAATGAGGTATAACACTTGGAATGTACTGCAAACAAGTTAGCGACAACTGTTATGTTTTACAACGTCGAAACATGTCTCTAGCCTAGAAACTGTAAATGTTATGCGTTAAGTTACAATGCTCCATTAGGTTAATTGAGATAAATTTTAAGTTGATCTTCTTAATCATTTTCCTTTCAAGGTTCACCACGTGATGTATTTGAAATTCCTAGAATGCAACTAATATGATAATCATCCTTTTCAATCAATTTGAACAATGAAAACTTTAGCTAGTAGCGATAGAGCAATCAGATTCTTTTAATCAAAAAACAAAGAACACATCTAATGCAATTTCCCTAAACTATTCCTATGAGCACACACAAACTTTTTGAATGCACAATGCAAGTTTTTATTTTCAATTCCCTTAATGTTGTGATGAACAAAATGAAACTAATGCACATACAACCAATCAATATTTTTTCAAGAATGGAAACTTTACGATACTTCCATTTCAAAAGAAATGAAGACTTTTACGACACTTTCTTTTGAATAAAGATTAATCGATTATAAACTAACTTTGACAATGAATTGATAGTGATAAATAAATAATTTAAGAAACACTAAAAGATCAAGGCCAAAGTAGGGCTACGAGAGGAAACACAAATTGATTTCAGAAGTACAACAATCACTGATCATTTAGCAAGCAGAAATAGAAGGAAATTCAGGAAAAATCAAGTCAAAGGAGGGATTTTTTGACCTAAGGAGGATCAGCGTAGCCTTGAATGGGAGACAATGCACTTCAGAGCACTGTCCTCAATCCAAGGGTGCTCTACAGTGCTCTGTCTCTTGACCAGACCTGCGCTAGTGCCAGAGAGGCCATTATAGGGGCTTGCAAGCACAATTTTTACAAAAAACCACTTCAAAAAAGGCTGAAGCAAGATCAATGGAAGCAAGTAAATTCTACTAGGGTGTACTAGGATGAAGGTAAACTACCTGAAATGATGATCGGTCCCCAGCAGAGTTTCCAATTTGTTATGTGGTATTTTGCATCTACGAATAAACACAATTTCCCTAGGTGGGTAGCTACACCTAGAACAACAGATTTAAACCGCTTAACCTTTTTCTATATAAGATAAATAAGACAAGGGGCCTACTTTTTATGTTTCGCTTTCCCTTTGTCTCCTTTTTTTGGCTCCCGTCACTCCTTCTTGAACTTAATCCTCTTGACAAGTACCTACAATCACAAACAGAGGACAAAAACCAAAAAGCAAGAGATGTTTCTACTATAAGCAAATGGAATTGAAATCATTTACACATATAATCATCATACATAAAGACAAGAATATGGGAGAAGGTGTAAACAAATTTATTAAGTAGAAGGAAGAATTACAACCATGAAGTCCGATCCATTGTCACTCTTCCAACTTGGGTTCCAACCAACATCACATCAAAAGCACAACACTTCGACAACATAGCAATACTTTCTTACAATCTCAAACCTCACACTAATAGTATCTCCTTACAAATTCTCAAAGTCCATCCCTTTATCACTTAGATGAGTGCTCAATTTATGGAAAATGATGGTGGTTTGGTCATAAATGAGGGTATTGAATGGCCTTCCAAACTTAGTGTTAGTTTCCATGGAGGAAGGGATGAGAGGATAGGAGGTTACTTAACTCATTCCCTATCCAATATTGATCTCATAGGAGATGATAAGTGTGGGATTCTTCTAGATGGATCCAAAAGATAAGAATATTCCCAGAACCCTATGATGATTTCACTCAACCTCGCCCAATGTAGGTCAAAATGAGCCTAAGTGCTCTAGAAAGCACCCTGACATGGTCCTACCTACACTGAAGCACACTTACCCCCGACCAAGACTGCGCTAGTCCCTCAAGGAGCTATTTCTAAAGGGCTCTATATCAAGAAACTCTCAAGGAAGGAGGCATTCAAAGTGTTGACTTGTCTAGGGCATGTAGCAACTGAATTAGGGTTTGATGAGCCCTAAAAGTACTGATCTGAATGATGGGAGTGATGTGCCCAAATGGATCCGTAACAGTTATTTGTTCCTTCAATTGATGAGCCAACATGCCAGACCACTTACATGGTTTTCCTTCTCTGGCCAGTTGATCCAGCGTGATCACCCAACTCTGTGGGAAGGTGTCTATGCTTTCTTGGCCATACAGTTGAGATGCAAATATGACCAAGTATTGATATCCCTTCTATAATATCTTTGTCTTGTAGATCTAGTTGGGTGTCAACCTAAATCAAGCCAGCTCCTTTTACCTAGTTCTTCATAATGTCTTTGGAGTTAACACTATTGTTGGGTAAGTTGAATGGAATCTTCATGACATTCACGAGATCTGACATCTGATACATCTCATCATAATCTCATTCCCAGAAGATTGCAAGCTTCGTCCCACTGACATTTCTCAAGGTCATCATCTCGGGATCAGTGTGAGAGATGATCCATTGTATCATGTCCGTGCATGGGAACATGGGGTATCTGCATGCAATCTGGTACAAGTCGAACTTGTGAATGTTCGCATACACCTAATGGTCTTTGAGATCTTCCTCAAAAGTGCCTGCTAATGCTTCATTGACCTCTTGCCACTTTAATTTGATGTCCTTATCCAGAAACAACTTTGTATCTTCATATAGCGGTAGACTAGAGGACACTCGCTCAACTGTCGCTCCAATTGCATTTCTGTCAGTGTTCTGTGATCCTAATCTCTTGGAATCCATTGATCCTATACTTCTAAGAGGCAGATAAACATCTGAAAGATATGGATTTAAGCAACATGCATAGCAAGAAATATGTCAGCAAAAAGTAAAGCAAATCCAGGGAATGACACAACACATACCTAGGGAACTGATAGGCAAGGTTGCACAATTTCTCTTGGGAGGTTGGGTGACTGGCTGCCAGAACTGCAGAAAAGTTAGTCTGGATTGTCTGGGGGGTAAGACTAGCTACTGGATTTGCGCAATTTACCATCTAGACTAGCTGTTGGCTACTGGGATTGCGCAATGCGCAATTCTAGCTGGGCATGACTGCAGGCTCAAGGACTGCATTGCACAATTTTCTAGGCCAACAGTCACTATCCCTCATAAATGAACAAAAAATTCCTAGAGGATAGTGTTGGGTAGAATTGCACATTTCTGGAGAGGAAGACAGAGCCTTCCTTCCCCAGATTGCGCAATATTGTCTCAGTGAAGGTAAAGTCCAGGCCAAGGTTGGCCCAACTTACCGATGGGAAACTAAAAGAAAATATGACAATGAATGCATGGTGACACTAAGTGAAAGCATAAGTGATTGACATTGCATGCAAACATGAATTAAAGATTTAGTAAATAGATCAACATGCATGTAGGTGAAGTGAGTCGCCAAATCGGTAACCACTTGTGCAAAATAGTTTCATGCACGTGACAGTAGTGAGATGGAAATGAAAACTAAAACAATGCTAGGACAAGATAGTATACATGTAAATGATAGCAAGCATTCAAAGAAATCAAGAAAACATCACTCACACAATCGAATACACAAAAAGAGACAGAAATGCTGAAAAATACAATTTGAGGCCACTTACCCATGAATAGCTGAGCCGGATGTGTCGAAGAGTCCTGGATGTGTTGTGGGATGTCAGAGCTCCAAGATCGATGCGAAATAATGAGCTCTGATGCATTGAATAAATAATTTTGGGCTCATGACGCGCATGCCACAAATCTAGGAAAAAGCAACACTTGGAGGAAAGTTTCTAAAACAACTTTGCATGTAACCTCCAGATTCTAAAAATAGCTCCTTGAATCATGGGATTCCTTTTGCATGTTTCCTTTTTCTATTCCAGGAAAAATCAAGCCATGCATGCAAGTCAAGTTTCCTTGGTCCGGGTGGAACTGGTTAACCCAAATCCTCATGCATGAAGCTGCTCAACTGCTTGAAGGAAATGTGCATTTCTAGCTAGGAGTTGGGCTAGCTACCCAGGAGATTGGCGTAATTTCTAGGCAAAGCAGCTAACTGTTACCCAAATTTGCACAAATTCTGGGTTGAGCAGCCCTATTGGGGAAATTGCGCAATTTTCGTTGTGAGTGTTAACATTGGCAGAATTGCGCAATTCTAGAGCCCAATAGGCTGCCAGATAGGATTGCGCAAAATATGGAGGGAAGTTTGGTTTCCCTCTAGAAATGCGTAATTTCTTGGGGAAGCTTCTCAACCTACAGCTGGACCAAGTTCGGGTGAACAACCTGTGAGGGGAATGCATCAAGCTGTGATCAACAAGTTGCCTTTGTGCAAGAAAAACACTGAAGCTTGTGTACTTGACGAAGCAAGACAAGGTGCTATGAAAAGTTGGTAGGGAGGCTCCAAAATGAAGCTAAGGTAAAATTATGGAGCATGGTTGTATCTGCTACAACACAATGGTAGAACTCTAGTTCTCTGAATGGACCTTTTTTGTGAAAATCAAATCTAACACCCTCAAAAGTATTGTTCATTTCTTAGCTCATCTTGGTTTCACACTAGCTTGATTGTAAGATGTAGCATCTACCAAGAACTTGGTCAATTGACACACATTCCAAGCCAAGGAAACACAATTGTTTTGATTGGGGTTGAGAGGTACATTGATGCACAAGCATTATAGTTGTAAGAGTCTTAGTTTCATCTCTGGTGTTGCTTTACTACCAGTAGGCCTGGACAGTACCCCGGCGGAGCCATGTAGGAACACAAGCATGGCTCCGCTACCAGCGAGCCTGGTCAATACCCCAGCGGAGTTACTTGCATCACCTCTCTGTGTAAGAAGCATTTATCTTCTTTCACCTTATTCATTTTCATTTTAAATTTTTCTTACTTTTCATTTTTTTCAACTGCACATAACACTTATTCATTTCATAGGCAAAAGAGGGATCCCAACTTATTGAGAGTAGAAGAGATTGTTATAGCAGAGAAGTAGTTTATTATATCCCTGATGTGCCTATTAATATTTCCCCCCTCACCTTACTCTACTTGACTGAGCTGACAATGGTTAACCCAAAAACAATTGACTATAGTAGGTGACACTAGTTAGCCCACAAGCATTGTGTTTTCACCAAGGTTCACTTCAAAGAGTACGTATTTTCCTTCGTCGTATCATGGACTAATAGTAACAAGTTCTTCATATAGAGGCAAGATGACATATAACCAAGTAGTGATAGTTGTACATACCCTCTTGTACTTTACCCAGATCGTTTCAAGAGTCATACATGGTTTCATGCAAGAATAAGCTAAGAACAAAACAAGCAAACTAACAAACAAAAAAGCAAAGAAAGAGCATAAGCAAAAGTGAAAGAAAAGTGAGTAAGAAAACAAGCAAACAAACAAGGTAAGTAAGCAAACAAGCGTGCAAGTAAACTCACTGAAAGAAAACACTACTTGCGCTCCTAAGGTAATGGTGCATGGGCTTGATCACGTGAAGTGATATTTTCAATGCAACCACTGGCACATTGGTTGACCCATGTTGGTGAAGGCTTGGTCCGTGAGAAACCTAGTTGTTTGAACCAGCAAGAAAGAAAGATATAACAATGAAGACACACACACTTCATGTTTCAAAGTGCCCACCAGACATAAGTGAGTACAAGTGCATGACGAGCAGTCTATGGACTTATCATGAAGTTGTTTGACACTGCGTGCAACTTTGAAGCATAAGCACACTCTTGACTGAGACATGCAAGAAAAAGAAAGAAGCACAGATAATTTGCGTTGTGCATGTGTCCTTGCAATGTAAGATTCCTCCAATGCATGAGCGATATGATCGTGTAGTTCGAGTGGAGGAATCATGATCTGTGTGTGAGATGGATCTTCAATGCATACAGATGAGCGATGAGGAGCCTTGGGTGATTGAATGGTTTCCTGATCAGAAGTGAGAGTAACCCCAAGAGAGCATGTTACACAAAAAATTGTCACCATGACTTTCTACAGTTTGTGTGAGTCCATCAATACTCATGCATACCTCCTTTGCAAGTCTTAAACCTCAGCTCTTCATGTCAAGCCTTGAAAATGGGAGAAAGACCTTAAAAATATCTCAAATCTTGGTTTCGCACTTTCTCCTAGCATTGCCTGCGGTGCCGCACTTAATGGTCATGTTTCCTGTGAACCTGATCGCTCTGTATATTGAGTAATGGGTGCGAACCCCTGTAAAAGTTAAAAAGGCGTGAGTTCATCCTTAAAAACTCATCTTGGGTCACTTCTAGACACTTCTAGAAGGAATATTATGCTGGCAAGTCCGCTCCACCTTGGTTCATCCATTCCATAACTAAGGGAGCTAACTCCATGATATGAGGTGCTTATCCCATTGAAGAAGGAACTTATCCCTTCAATGGTGGCCCTGCAACTTCCTCCATTTGCACTATAAATTCATGCATTGGGCTGGTTGTAGGGGAGGTTGAAAGCTGAATATTCTTGAGGGTAAATGCTGCTGAAAACTAGGCTTCCTTTTTGAGCTTGTGAGAGGAGAGATCACATACCTTTCATGTCATTTGGGAAGTGAGTGAGGCTTGTCAAAGTAGAGGAGACCCCTGCTGGACCCTGGAAAGGACTTGTGCAACATCGAGGCAAAGGTTGTAAAGTTCTTTTCTTCATAAAGTTAATACAATCAAGTTTGTTTTTCTCAATGAACTGTTTCTAATGGTTTATTTTATGAGCTCCTTGATCTTCATAATGAACATGTTTTATTATATGCAGGTATGCTTTGATGTGTGCTTGTTTGTGTATGCAGGTTATTAAACGAGAACTACTTGAAGTTGTTGGGATAAAACTGCCTCAAACAAGTGTTGGACCGAGGTGAATTGAAACATGTTTAGAGAGAAATAGGTTTGCTTGTACTCTTTGTTGCTAGATATCTTTAGATACTAGGGAGATCGATCTTGTCCGCAAGAACGATTTATCCAGCCACAGAGCAAGGACTTGACATAACCATCAGCGAGGACTGAAGTGCCTTGACAGTCTTGGGTGTTTCAACTTCATCATCAAGTAGATAATCATAAACCGGTGGCTTCAAAAGATCAACTATGATAGAGTCATGATCGTGATCAAATATGGTAGTAAATGGATCATGACTGCCATAATAAGAAAAATCAATGATTTCATCGACATCCTCATGATCAAATGAATCAAACAGAGGGGTAAATGATAAGCGAACAAATTCATCCTCTGCGTTTCCGAAAAAGGTAGATGGAAGATAAAGTGGATTTTCAATGAATAACTTATCCTCTCCATTATCAAATGATGGACTGGCATCCAGTGTATCCTGCGAGTGATCAACAATGGGTGCATCTGTGGATGAATATACACATGCAAAATCATAGATGGCAGGTTCACCAAATATATTAGGAAATAATGGAGTGGCTTCAGACGGAAGGGAGTCATCCTTTGCCGAGTGTTGATGTTCAAGCTCCCACTCATACTCCTCATTAATGATAGCGCATGTTGGTTGTGTAACACCAACTCTGTCAATGGCTTGTTCCTCGTTCACAACAAGTGAAGAGTTTGGAATGGAAGAACACAAGATAGTATCATCTAGAGGAACAACCGAGTGCATAGATGGAGGTTGTGGAACAGAATAAATTTATCGACTCACAACAAAATCTCCATGAAAATTAAGTGAAGTGATGTCGGGAGGATGTGAAAGCTTAAGAGGTGTGTGAGCATGATCCTCAACATCACTCGATATTGGTGGAGCTGTTTGATGAGGGGATGACGGACAGTCAATCGTGGCAGTGACCGCATCCGACTGAGATTGCATAGCTCCATCATTGAAGAAGGTTGAGTGAGGCTTGATTTCAAACCTCTTCTTGGGATGAATAGATTTCTTAAGGCAATACTTGAATCGGTCCCAAAGATAGGAAAATTTCATCTGGCTCCTTGGAGCTTGAAACTGCAAGTCACAGAAATGCTGCCAAAAGTCCATAATTGATTCATGCGGAGCCTTCTATTGTTGTAGTATTATTTTTGTCAAGATGGTCTACATCAAAATGATAGAAAGTTTTATTCAATGAGATTGCAGAAGTGCTCAAGTGAGTGCATGTTGTCATCCGGTAGGCTAAACAGCCATTGAAGTGGAGATTCGAGAAGTGTGTATGCAAGCAACAAGCTGGCCTATTCGTCAGAACACCCATCTTCCTCATGAAGCATGGAAAGAAAGCCATGTAAGTACTCAGGCCAAACCACTTCGCCTTTACCATCATACTTGAAAGTGGACAAGTGATCAAAAAAATCCCTCGTGATGGTTGATGGGCTTCTAAATTAGACATAAATTAAGGCCCATGCCTCTAAATTAAACAATGATTTAAGGCCTATGACCATCCTTCAACACATTAAACCTATCTTTCTACATTAAATAATGTATTTTTAACTTTAATATATTCATTAGGAAGGTTTATGCATAATTGGATATTTGTGCCTAGTATTATTTATTTTTGTGGAATATTATGAGAATATTAGGTAGATTATGAAGATTTGGAGGAGGAGATAATTTTGGGACTTGTTCCCTACTACAGGAGGATCAATAATAAATAATAAATCAACAAGATATTATGGAATTATGGCATAGATTGTGGAACTCCAATGATTGAGAAATCTAAGAATATGTTCCCAGCCATTTAATGCAAATTCCTAGTATTGGGGACCAGATCCACTAATCAAGGGATTATGGTGGGAAAATCTTCCTCCATTCATGGGGAATGATTCCTAATCATTTTGTATAATTACCAAGTCGAATTTTCATGGCACATATTGTGGAACTCCAATGATTGAGAAAGTCTACGAATATGTTCCTTGCCATTTAATGAAGATTCCTAGTATTCGGGACCAGATCCACTAATCAAGGGATTTTGGTGGGGAAATATTCCTCCATTCATGGGGAATGATTCCTAATCATTTTGTATAATTACCAAGTCAAATTTTCCTCTAGGCATAGATTTTCATTAGTGTTCTTATGGAGAGAGCTTGTATTTTTGCAGCTCCATTGCATTTTCTTGCAGGGATGTAATTCTATTAATGAAAATAATGAAGATTGATGTCATATTCAGCTTCTAAATATTGTTCTCCTCCATAGGTCTTTGAGTTTCCTTGGGCTTGGCCATCCCTGGAGACTCAGATCCCTTTTGTATCATTTTCTTTCCTTCTTTTCACTTATTCACATAAATCTCTGGTTTTTATTTCTTTCTACTTCTACATTTAGTATTAATGATTTCTTGTTGTAGGATTGACTTAAATGGTTAATGAAAGTTATTTTTCAGCATCACAAGCATTATTTCATCCTTGGAAAAGCTTTTTAAGTTCATATTAATCATTTGGCTGCTTGGTTTAGTCTTCTTATTCCCAAATCTAGATTTTTGGAACTCCTTTGTGGCAAAGAACAATAAATTTCTGCTATTTTTTAGAGTATGCTAACGAGCTTTAATCAATTTGGTTCCACTTGCATTAGATCAAAAAAACATTCTAGTTCATAACAAAAATCACCCCATTGAATTTCACTTGATTAGGTTAGGCATTTTTTATATTTACTAGCTCACTAGTTCTCGAATTTCTAGATTTTCGACTAGTAATGTTTTTCTATTTTTTAGCATGGGTTAACAGAGGTATTTTTGAGTGATTCCACTTGGAATGGAGACCTAAGACATCCTAGTTAATAAGAAAATGTGTCGCATCCAATTTTTATTTGTTTTTTTTGGTCATTCGATGAATTATAGTAAATTTGTACCTCTTATAGAAAATAACTGTAGCATCCTGTAGGGAATCTTGTTTTGAGCCAGAATTGAGAAAAATCATCATTGAAGTTGGGATTAGGCCTCTACTTGACCTCCATGCCATCAAGACCATTTTAACCCTCTTTCTCCACATTTAGGTCAACATTTTTCTAGTTTTCAAGGGTAAGATTTGATTTCCATTTCTTCTATCTTCAGTCTTACATTAGATCTTATCAATGTTTTATATCATTCTACAAAGTTCTCCTCATGAATGAAGTAGACAGTTAGCTCATGAAATTTTGTTTCCTTTAGATAATTGAAATTCTTCTTGTTTGCATGATTTTTGGATGAATAGTAATGTTTGATGCAGTGCAGGTGTTTCAGGAGTACAGAGAGATTTCATATTCAGCAACCTCATCCCAACTTCATCCACCCATGATCCTCACTTTCTGTCACTAAACCCTCACCAATTTCATCATTTCACAAGGAAACTTCTCCAAGCCTTTTGAGCGAATCCAACCTTCTCCCAATTTTTGTTTTGAGTTCTGAAGTGGTCTTAGGCACTCCCTTGCCTCATTCCATCCACCAACCACCTTCCCTAAGCTTTCCATCACCTTCAACATCCATCATTTTTCTCTCGGTTGTATCATGCAGGTTTTCAGGGGATCCTGTAGGTTTTCAGGACTTCCTATAGGAAACCCTGTTTTGAGGCTGAATTAAGGAAAAAGCCTCTAGGATGCTAACAAAGGGTCCCTACTTGTCTCCCAAGCCTTCTGACCATTCACCATCATCTCCAAGCCACTTGCCACATCACCAAAAGAGATTAGCTTTCACACTCTCACATAAAAAAAGACAAAAAGGAAAACAAATTTATTTTATTCATTTACATGCACAACTATAGAAGGTTTGATGGTTTGAATCTGCATGCTTAGGACAGTAGGATTACATACATGTTAACTTAGCATTCTTTTGAAGCAAAGCCTCTTAGAAATTATTTAGGAAATGGTGTGTTTTATCATTTGATTTTTAGTCTCTTTCCTTGTACTCTCTTTCTTGCAATAGGTTAAGGTTCCATTTTGAACATTTCATTTTCTGCAAATAGTTTAGGATTTGACTTCAGTACATGCACTCCATTACATCATGACAACAAAGGAAGGACACATTATATGTTGCACACATAGTGTCGATACCTCTTAAGTTTGTACGAACCCCGGGTTGATAATTAAAGTCGATAGCCTTGGGAGTTGCAGCATTCTTGTTGCAATACTAAGGCTCATCACCTTTTCGGGTTGTTGCCGAGGAGGTGTCAAAGTATGCATTGTTTTCTTCCCTAGTTGATTCCTTTCTTTTTACTTTGTGCAAAAATAAAAAAAATATTTAAATTAGGCATATTTAATTTCAAAAGTAGAAAACTGCATTGCATCATAGTTTTCATTCAATCATAAAAAACAAAAAAAAAATTCCAGCACCAACCCAACCCCCCCCCAACAACCATTTGTCAAGCGGTGCAGTAAGAGCCACATCACCATTTAATTTTACAGGTAGAAGAAGAATATGGTAAAGAATGTAGAAGAAATGGATGGAGATGATGACAATGAGGAAGATCCTCTCATATTTCCCATTCAAGATATTGATGGTAGTGTGCACATGAAGAACATCCCTCCATCTTTTCTTCCAAATTTTCATGGTCTAAGGTTAGAGGATCTAGAAACCTTTCTCTTTGAATTTGAAATTGTTTGTAGATCTTATGGTTACTTATAAAAAACTCAAAAAGTGAGATTGTTTCTGGCAACATTGAAGGATAGAGCTCTTAAATGGTTCATGAGTTTAGGGACTAATTCAATAAGATCATGGAGTGATATGAAAAATATATTTCTAGAAAAATATAAATATCATTATCTTAAAGATTAAATCTTTAGAATGAATCAAAGAGAAGATAAGAGTCTAGAGGATCTAACAGAGAGGTTCATGTATAATGTTAAGAGGGCAAAACTACATCATTTAGGCTCTGACACACTAAAAACCCTCTTACTTAGAACAATTAGGGATGAGTGGATTGATATTCTAGATCTCATGAGTAGAGGTGATGTATCTCAATTATCATTTGAAGAAATTTGTGAAACATGCAAACACATATCAAAAGGAAATGCAAGAGTAAGTCAATCTGCATCAAGATTGGTAAGTCAAGCTAAACTTGAAAATTTGTGATGACTTTAAAACATAAATTCTTAGCAATCTAACTGAACAAGTAGAAATGTTAAGAATACAAAATGAGAAAAAATAAGTTGTTTATGTTTTCCATGCAGAGTCACATGATGTTAAATGTTTCTCCTCATTACCAAGGTTGAAGGAAGTTCACCAAGAGGACAAAGAGAAAGTCAATTGCCAATGCAGCAATGTTATGTAGCTCCAAGAGGACCATGGTAGCCTATTCAGCCTGATATGATGCAAAAGAGTAATTCACAATTTCAAGGTTATGCATATCCACCTCAAAGTAATTGTAACACACTTTTTCCTTGGCAACATTGGCCATCTCAACCCCAAAACCAATCTTGGCAACAAGGTTGGCAAGGAACTTATGGGAGCCATCCACAATATCCTCAATATTTTCCTCAATATCCTCCATACCCAACTCCATGTTATCCCTACCATTCACCTCCACCACAACTATATGTACCACCATTTCCAAACCCACACATTGAAGTAGCTAAACCCACTTACAATGATAAGGTACAACACTTCCAAACATCTCCTCTTGAGATCAATGGTATTCACCATAGCTCAGGAAGAGTATTGAAAAAAAGAGATTATCTTGATATCATTGAAGGACCACATCCAGAAGAAGAAGATTCAAATGAGAATACCATAGAATCATGGGTTGCACTTGATGAAGAGCAGACATCAAAATCATAGATCAAGAGAGCTCCCTCATGGTTACCATCAAATCCTCCATGTATTCAAGAGAACAATCAGCAAAAAGAGGAAGATTTGAAGGTCATGGTAGAAGAAGACATGAAGAATGATCCAGATAAGCAAGAAAACCAAGGATATCAAATTTATATTGAGGTTTGGTTCCAGAAAATTAACAAGATCGAGCATCACTCTCTTCTTCAACAATGTTTGATCCTTTCAAAGTCAAATCATTTGGTCTCTGAAATCCAGGTACATATCAAAGCATACATTTCAATCGTACACATCATTTTGTTTGTCATCTTGATGTTGACATGGCTCCATTGGAAGTATTATTATACTTGAAAGTTATTTTGTTTTTTAAGTAGGGTAGGGTAGAAGAAAAAAAAAATGATGAAAAAAGGAGAAAAAATAAAAATCTCAGGTGAAAACATCCTTGGAGGCACCTGAGATTGGCTCAATGATTGAAAACCTTATGAGTCGGTCAATGGGTTGGGAAAAAAGAAAAAGAAAAAGAGAAAAAATAAAAGATCCTAGGTGAAAACCTCCTTTAAGGCACCTAGGCAGACCTCCTAGTTGAAAACCTCATTGAGGCGACTAGTATGCCTAGAAGAAAAAAGAGAAAAATATAAAAAAATTAAAGAAATCCTTGCTCCATGCATCTCTTTGATGAAAGCATGTACTCTCTAACATCTGCAAGCAACAAGAACAAGTTGTTACCAAAAGGAAAATTGGTCAATCATAGTCAAAAGAATTCAAATTTTGACTTTCTCCTCCTTTTCTCAAGTGCTCCAACAAGGCCAAGGCCTTGTCAATCCATCACCCTCATCTATTTTCATAATCCATCCATCATTTTCAAGCTTCTACCATTCAGTTTGCTTGTTGTCCTAAAAAACTAGAGAATGCACTGTTTTACTACAAGATACAAAAATACATAGAGAAGAAATTTGTTTTTTCCATAACTTGAAAACCATGCATCCATTTTTCCATTTGTTTCAGGGGAAGATGCATATGGATGATGGTAACATGCTCAATCAATTCAACAAATTCCAATGCACAGTTTTCGAGAAATCAACCTCCGTCACCTACAACCATTTTTGCATTTTCTTGATATCCGTGCACCTATTTAAAAAGATGTTTCATGGGGAGATGCATATGGATGATGGTAACATTCCCAAGCAATTTCAAAAAATTCCAATGCATGGTTTCCAAGAAATAGGCCTTCGTCACCTTCAACCATTTTTAGTTTTTCTCGAGATCTGTGCATCCATTAACCAAATTGTTTTATGGGCATGTGCATAATGATGATGGAAACATTCTCATAAAGTCTCAGGTCAATTCATTCTACCGTTTGGGAGATATGGAAAAAAAAAAAAGGTTGTCCTGTAAACCTACAGGATTCCTTGAAAACCTACGGGATACAGAACAACACCTACAGGATTGGCAGTGAGCAATTTTAAAAGGGAAAAATGGAGATTGGCTTCATAAAGTAGTGATAAGGAGGTAGGCTATATACTTTCCCACATTTTCCAAGTGAAAATAATATAGAAAAGCCTTATAGTTTATTGAAAAAAATTGCATTCTAAGGGAATTGTATACACAGAATTTTTAAATTTGGTATCAGACATATAAAAACCTCCATCCATCAGAGAAAAATGATAGAGGGGACCCATCAACACAGTGAGGATTCATCAGCACCCTCCTATTCTAGAGATATTCACAAGGCACAATTGGATTGGTTTCTTTGAAAAAATGAGGGGATATGATGATGAAGTAGCCAGAGATTTGCAGTCAGCTTCAACATGGAAATCTAGAGGTCAAAGAAGCTCCTCCAGAGCTTAGCAACAACATCAAGATCATCGGCATCACCATCCAACACCTGCACATCAACATCAACTAAGCAGCAACATGTGGGTCTCTCCAACAACCATAAGGTAGGTACATGTATGCAATATTCTTGACCTCTTCTCTTTAGCATATTATAGTTAGAAATTTGTTATCAATGCATGAGAGACGAGGTTTTATAAAATAAGGATGGCTTGGCAGTCTCAACCACCTTCAACTAGTTAATTGCAATTCACTCCTTCACTCATGCAATGTTAAAAAGTCAAATTATGAAGGGTGATTATTTCAAGGAATAAGGGAAATAGTTAAAAGAATAAATTTTTGCAAAGGCTAAGTCACCACAACACTCCAAGCCCTCCATCCACTTCATATTCACTATCTATTCATCATTCATCCATCCCATTCATGCTTGAAAAAAAAGCAAATAAAGCATCCTCTCCATTTTTGCAAACCTACACTACTCCCCTTGAGCCCTAGCATCATCATCCAATCCCTCTTCATCATTTCTCATCACTCCCATACAGTTAGAAGACCCTAAAAGAGGAGGAATGACTACTACAAGAAGGAAAAATGTTTCTACAAGAAGGAAGAAATGAACAAATTATGCTAAACCCCAAGATGGCAGAGCTTTTTCATAGAACTCCAAGGCCATTAGGCAATCATCTATGCCACAAGAGACAAGAAGAAGGCAACAAAAGGAAATGAGGCATTCACCATCAAAACAAAAACTCAAATTGTAGCAATGAAAAGATGTTTTCTCAGAGGTCTCCAATCTCTTTCTAGCTTTTGTCTGAGGCCTAAAAATGGGCAAAAGGCATGGGAGTCAAGTTGAGGGCCTATCCTAGGCTGAGAACATCATTTATGCTCAAAAAGGGTTTCTTGTAGTTTTAATAGGGTTTCCTATAGGTTAACTATAGTTTTGACAGGAATTACTACAGGATGTCCTAGTTCTCATCTAAATGCATTTTGAAGGTATTAGAAGTGTCCAAATGGCGGAGCAAGGTAGCAGAAGGTTGATAAGGGTTGGAAGACCTTGCCAAACTGAAAAGTGTTAAGAACCCATCTTGAATAAGGGGAAGAAGGCAAGCTAATGGTCTCAAGAAATAATGATTTTTCTTTGCACGAATATGTTTTTGGGTTTGTCCTTGCAGAACTTATAGCCAAGATTCTCAATGCACAAGAGAGAGGGCACCAGGGCCATGAATGAGGCACAAGGAGGTCACTAAGTTTCTTAGAGGATTAGCAACACTTTCGGGGGGGTATGATGGGCCTCTAAATTAGACATAAATTAAGGCCCATGCCTCTAAATTAAAAAATGATTTAAGGCCTATGACCATCCTTCATCACATTAAACCTCTCTTTCTGCATTAGATCATGTATTTTTAAATTTTATATATTCATTACGAAGGTTTAAGAATAATTGGATATTTGTGCCTAACATTATTTACTTTTGTGGAATATTATGAGAATATTGGGTAGATTATGAAGATTTGGAGGAGGAGATAATTTAGAGACTTGTTCCCTACTACAGGAGGATCAATAATAAATGATAAATCAACATGATATTATGGAATTATGGAACAGATTGTGGAACTCCGATGATTGAAAAAATCTAGGAATCAGGGAAAATTTTAAGCATGTAAATTTATCTTAATGTTTAGAAACCTTGGCGAATATCACTAGTCCATCATATGCCATCTATAAAATGCTTGGTAGTATTTCTATAGAAATATTGAAATTCATAATAATTTTATATAGTATCTATATAAAATTTTAGCGATTTTTAAGGTAAAATAATTTTCTACTATAAAATTAGGGCGAAATTTTTTTAGAAAAATGGAAATTAACGAATATTTTATTTGGAAAAAGCATGGAAAATTAGCCCACTTGCGAATACTAGCCCCTAAAATTTTCCTTGCTAGGAATGTGTTCCCTGCCATTTAATGCAGATTCCTAGTATTGGGGACCAGATCCACTAATCAAGGGATTTTGGTGGGGAAAGCTTCATCCATTCATGGGGAATGATTCCTAATCATTTTGTAAAAGTACCAAGTCAAATTTCATGGCACAAATTGTGGAACTCCAATGATTGAGAAAATCTAGGAATGTTTTCCCTGCCATTTAATGCAGATTTCTAGTATTGGGGACTAGATCCACTAATCAATAGATTTTGGTGGGGAAAGCTTCCTCCATTCATGGGGAATGATTCCTAATAATTTTGTATAAGTACCAATTTGAATTTTCCTCTAGGGATAGATTTTCATTAGTGTTCTTGTGGAGAGAGCTTGTATTTTTGCAGCTTCGTTGTATTTTCTTGCAAGGATGTAATTCTATTTATGAAAATGATGAAGATTGGTGTCATATTTAGATTCTAAATCTTGTTCTCCTCCATATGTCTCTAATTTCCTTGGGCTTGCCATCCCAGGAGCCTCAAAGCCCTTTTTGTATCATTTTCTTTCCTTCTTTTCACTTCTTATTCACATGCATCTCTAGCTTTTATTTCTTTCTACTTCTACATTTAGTATTAATGATTTTTGTTGTAGGATTAAGTTAAATGGTTAATGAAAGTTGTTTTGCAGGATCATAAGCATTATTTCATCCTTCGAAAAGCTTTGGAAGTTCATAGTAATCATTGGGCTTCTTGGATTAGTCTTCTTATTCCCAAATCTAGATTTCAGGAACTCCTTTGTGGCAAAGAACAATAAATTTATGCTATTTTTTAGAGCATTATAACGAGATTCAATAGATTTGGTTCCACTTGAATTAGATCTCAAAAAAATTCTAGTTCATAACAAAAATTACCCCATTGCATTTTGACTTGATTAGGTTAGGCATTTTTTAGATTTACTAGCTCACTAGTTCTCGAATTTCTAGATTTTTGACTTGTAATGTTTTCTATTTTTTAGCATGGGTTAACAAATGTATTTTTGAGTGATTCCACTTGGAATGGAGACCTAAGACATCCTAGTTAATAAAAAAATTGTCCCGTCCAATTTGGATTTGATTTTCTTGGTAATTTGATGAATTATAGTAAATGTGTACATCCTGTAGGAAATCACTATAACATCCTGTAGGAAATCTTGTTTTGAGCCAAAATTGAGAAAAATCATCATTGAAGCTGGGATTAGGCCTCTACTTGACCTCCATGCCATCAAGCCCATTTTAACCCTCTTTCTCCACACTTAGGTCAGCATTTTGATAGTTTTCAAGGGTAGGATTTGATTTCCATTTCTTCTATCTTCAATCTTACATTAGATATCATCAATGTTTTATATCATTCTACAAAGTTTTCCTCATGCATGAAGTAGACAATTAGCTCATGAAATTTTGTTTCCTTTAGATAATTGAAATTCTTCTTGTGTGCATGATTTTTTGGTAAATGGCAATGTTTGATGCAGTGCAGGTGTTTCAGGAGTGCATAGAGATTTCATAGTCAGCAACCTCATCCCAACTTCATCCACCCATGATACTCACTTTCATTCATTAAACCCTCACCAATTTCATCATTTCACAAGGAAACTTCTCCAAGATTTTTGAGCAAATCCAGCCTTCTCCCAACTTTGGTTTTTAGTTTTGAAGTGGTCCTAGGCACTCCCTTGCCTCATCCCATCCACCAACCACCTTCCCTAAGATTTCCATCACCTTCAACATCCATTATTTTTCTCTCAGTTGTATCTTGTAGGTTTTCAAGGGATCCGGTAGGTTTTCAAGACATCCTGTAGGAAAACCTGTAACATTCTGTAGGAAACACTGTTTTGAGGCCGAATTGAGGAAAAAGCCTGTAGGAAACTAGCAAAGGGTCCCTACTTTTCTCCCAAGCCTTCTGACCATTCACCATCATGTCCAAACCACTTGCCACATCACCAAAAGAGATTATCTTTCACACTCTCACATGAAAAAAGACAAAAAGAAAAACAGATTTATTTTATTCATTTACATGCATAGTAGTAGAAGGTTTGATGGTTTGAATTTGCATGCTTAGGATAGTAGGATTGCATACATGTTAACTTAGCATTCTTTTGAAGCAAATCCTCTTAGAAGTTAGTTAGAAAATGGTGTGTTTTATCATTTGATTTCAGTCTCTTTTTTTCTTGTACTTTCTCTCTTGCAATAGTTTAAGGTTCCATTTCGAACATTTCATTTTCTACAATTAGTTTAGGATTTGACTTCAATACATGCACTCCATTACATCATGATAGCAAAGGAATGACACATTGTATGATTCACATATAGTTTTGATACCTCATAAGTTTGTACGAACCCTGGGTTGATAATTAAAGTCGGTAGCCTTGGGAGTTGCAACATTCTTGTTGCAATACCGAGGCTCATCAATGGTGACATCTTCGTGATTTTAAATACGTTGCAGAGGGAGAAGAGTGAAAGAATCCATGAAATGTATGCAAAGGTTCAAAACAGGATGAGAGGATAGAGCTTGTCATCTGGCCCTCATTTTAGTGCCATAAATGTTGACAGTTCTGGACCCGCCAACATGTCAAGGGATCTCCACAGTAAGAAGTAACAATTAGACCTCAGACCATTTGGTGTAGGAGTCCTAGTAGTGGGTCGTATGGTTATGCCTTGACCGTGATTTCACACAGAGGCAAGTAAGATAAATTTGTTGGTAGCAAGGGTGTGACAGCTGCAGTGAGTCAAGGGAGGTGCATGAGAGGTTCTAACACATATGGGTTGAGATGAGTGTGCCCCGTGGAAACCTTTAATAGTACTCAGCTTCGAAGGGAACACAAGAGAGAAGATGCATCACAAGATGGAGAGAAAGTCAGTGAGCAATCCAAAATGATGGTTAAACCAACATCACATATCAGAATGATCCATACATACTTATACAGAATAGTCCATACATGCATGCATAAGAAAACCAATACATATATCATTTAGAGTAAACTAGACAACATAGAATATAATACATATGCATGAAACATGTTGGCTCTTATTATATAAAGAAGTGTAAGTTCCATTCATACAATACATCGATGTCCAACGACTAGTTCCAATAGTGGAACATTACAGCCACATCTGACTACTCCTCCAAAGAGATGTACTAGCTTTGCGTAGTGGATAAGCCAAGGCTCATTATAATACTATCCAAGCTCTTTCCAAGATAGTCTTATCAGAAGCTTGGCTGACCAAAAGCCTTTAAAATGAGTTATGAGGGACTATTTATAGCAAACAGTGGGGTGACCCTTGACATTCCCCTTTGTGATCATTCACCTACCCTCATGACTCTTCACCTACTCTATGACTGTTACATCCAACTATCACAACTTGACTTACACTTGACATCACTTTACATTACAATGCACATGTACCCATGTGAGACAAAATGGCTTGAGAAAGCCAAGCTATACATCACTCTGACTTAGACAACCATGGAATTCCAACTCCTCAACATATTCATGCTGATCAATAATAACATATTGATGCCAAGATCGGTAGTCCTTGATGATATCTATGTGTTCCACAGTGTCATCTGTCTAAAATCGGGCTCTTGCCTTCATAGCATCCGAGTGCACTTCTTGGGCTCCTCTGTCTAACTCATCTGAAAGCATGTGCATCATTGTCTTCAATGCATCCAAACTAGTAACATACTTTTGCATGATGCCTGCATTGGTGGGCAAGTCTGGGTTGGTGGCAATGCCCATCAACTCGTTGGTTGGTAGCAATGCTCATCAACTCATTGAAGTCGGACCTACTTCTTTGTCTTCTCCTGGGTGAGAGTCCCAATAGATGGGATCACATGTGTGCGCACCACAACATCCATACTCCTGAATAGTCACGCATGGGAAGCTTGTATGCTAGTGATGAGTTGCGGGAGCTCTTCATAGTTCCAAATCTGACTCCAGATACATGCCTTCAACTCAACCGCATTGACCCTCATCATCTTAAGCAAGTGAAGCGGGGCTCCCTTGTATTTCATTGTCCATGTTTGCATGTCGTCAACAACATCATGCAAGTTAGTTAAGGTACGTGTTCTTCTAGCATAGCGCTGCTGCCATCTATTGAGATGGACGACTACCTTATTCATGGTACCAAACTTGGAGTACAACACTCACAGCACTGTGTCAAGGGAAAGTACTTCATCTAGTATTGCCTTCTTGTGTTCAGTTGGGGCGAATGTTGTCACCAATTCTCCTCCTTTCTTGGTCATCTGTAGTTCCTTCGCCATTCGCTTTTTCTTAGCTATCAGAAAATGAACACTTGAGCTAGTGGCTTCAACATACACTCTGGTTGCATCAACCAAGGCTGCTAGATTTTTGTGCACATCAGTCAAGATCACTCATTCTTCAACTTGCGCAGGAGATGTATGATCCTCTAAAGTTGATACTCTATGACACTGCACAATGCTCTGTTGAGATTCGTCGAATGAGATGTTGTGCATCTCTCCTTCTAGCTAATCACCAAGGCTCTCAGTGCCTCCTTAGTCACTAGAGACTTGCTCATCATCTAGATGCGGTGAAGTGAGTAGGTCGACCTCTTGGTGATGAGGCATGAGGTCGGTGTCTTGTTCCAACTCTTTCTACTCCATGTCTGCATCCAACTGTTGAAGTGCTTTTTCTATCTCATGAGCAAAGTCTTGCTCCTGTGATGGTTCACCTTATCTGCCTAATGCCAGTTGATCTGATGAATCAACTACTTGTACGAGCATTGCTTCGTCTATTTTCACATCTTGTGCCCCCTACTATATTTGTTGTTGTTTCACTTCCCTCTCTTGTTTGTGCAACTCTTGTTCCTTCCAAAGTTGCTCCTTCAACTCATGCAACTACTTATCTGTCTCTTCCATTCTTCTCTTTTCCCTCTGCCTTTGCATGATTCACATGTCGTACTGGTGCCTATTTGCCTCTATAGCCATAGATGCTTTTTATACCAATGGATATGCTTGAAACTTGCAACTTTTCTCCTCCTCCATGCAATCGACAATCTTCCTCTTACCTTTGTCGTGCACTAGTATGCTTGCTTCTGTTGCCACTGCTACTATTTTTGTTGATGGTGCTCTTCGTGATAATGCTTCATGTTTCTTAGCTAACCACTCCACAACAAAGCTCACCAGTTCATTGGGTCTGGAGAAATTGTAGCAATATCTCCATGGGTCCTCCTCAACCCAATGACATGCCCTGTGGATCCAATTGAACTGAACTCTCGTGCAGTGATCTTTGACAATGCAATGTGGGTCTTACGTATTGTAGCTTCGGAGGTCAAATGGGTACTTCTTCATCATTTTTGCTTTGACATCTTCTTTCTTGATACTCCTGATCTCACATAACCCAATCTGCAATGGAAGAGCAGGGCAAGGTACCTTCTTATTCAAGTACAGTATAGCTGTCAATCCTGCATGACAAGTACATCATAGGAAAACTTTGGTAGAACATGTGGAATCTTCTATGCACTCAAGATTCAGATGAAGGTGTCGGACAATGAGGCATACCAATCAATAATGCCTATCAGTGCCTCCATTGCTTCCTTCAACATGTGGGGTGGATCCTATTCGAATATCATCTTGTAGACTGGGGTGACAAAATGATTAGACAATCGTGTGATTATTCCTTTGAATCTTCATTCAAACAACAACTTGAAATATGTGTTCACAGTAGTCTCCGTCGGTGACCATGCCCATTCCAAGCCCGGGAACTCCGGTCAGGCACAAATTGCATCTAAGATGTAGGCGGACATGCAAATGTCTGAATGCATATCTCTAGGTGGTTTTCGAGCCTTCATTACTTGTTCCTTCTATTGATGAGACAACATGCCAAACCAATTACATGGTTTTCCTTCTCTGGCCAGTTGGTCCAGCGCAATCACCTAGCCCTGTGGGAAGTTTTTCATTTTTTCTTGGCCATACAATCAACATGAAAATATGACCAAGTATTGATACTCCTTCTGCAGTATTGTCGTCTTGTATATCTGGTTAGGTTTCAACCTGAATCGAGCCGGCTCCTTTACTGAGTTCTTCAGAATGTCTCTAGAGTTAGCATTGTTGTTGGGTAAGCTGAATGGAGTCTTCATGACAGTCACGAGCTCTGACATCAGATACATCTCATCATAATCTCATGCCCAGAAGGTTGTAAGCTTTGTCCCACTAACACTGCTCAATGTCATCATCTCAGGATCAGTGCGAGAGATGATCTAGAGTATCATGTCTGCGCATGGGAACGTGGGATATCTGCATGCAATCTAGTACAAGTTGGACTTGTGAATGCTCACGTACACCTAACGGTTTTCTAGGTCTTCCTCAAAAGTGCCTACAAATTCTTCATTGACCTCTTGCTACTTCAATTTGATGTCCTTGTCTAGAAACAACTTTGTATCTTCATATATCTGTAGACTAGAGGACACTTGCTCAATTGTCTCTCCAGCTACATTTCCATGAGTGTCCTGTGATCCCGCTCTCTTGGAAGCCATTTATTCTACACTGCTAAGAGGTGAATGAACACCTAAAATATCTAGAGACAAGAAACATGTATGGCAAGAAATCTTTCAACGAAAATTAGAGGAAATTCAGGGAATGACATAGCACATACCTAGGGAACTGATAGGAAAGATTGTTGAATTTCTCCTGGGAGGTTGGGTGAATAGCTTCTAGAACTACATAAAATTCAATCTAGGATGCCTGGGAGGCAAGACTGGATGTTGGATTTGCACAATGCATAATACAGACTGGTTGTTGGGATTGCTTAATGCATAATTCCAGTTGGGAGTGACTGCAGGCTTATGGACTCCATTGCACAATTTCCTAGGCCAACAGTCAATGTCCCTCATAAATGCACAAAATATTCTTGGAGGATAGTGCTAGGAAGAAATGTGCATTTCTAGAGAGGAAAATAGAGCCTTCCTTCCCTAGATTGTGCAATGTTGTCTCAGTGAAGGCAAAATCTGGACCAAGGTTGGCCCAAATCGCCGATGGGAAACTGAAAGCAAATATGACAGTGAATACATGGTGACACTAAGTGAAAGCAGAAGTGATTGACAATGCATGCAAACATGAATGAAAGATTCAGTAAACAGATCAACATGCATGTGGGTGAAGCGAGTCACCGAATCGGTGATCGCTTGTGCAAAAAAGTTTCATGCATGTGACAACAGTGAGATAGCAACCAAAACTCAAACAATGCTAGGACAAGCTAGTATACATGTAAATGATAGAAAGTGTTCAAAGAAATCAAGCAAACAACACTCACACAAGTGAATACAAAAAAAGCGACAAAAATGCTGAAAAAGACAAGTTGAGGCCACTTACCCGTGAATAGCTAGGCCAGATGTGTCGAAGAGTCATGTATGTGTTGTGGGTTGTCAGAGCTCCAAGATCGATGTCAAATAATGATCTCTTATGCACAAAATAAGTAATTTTGATCTCATGACGCGTGTTAGGGCCTAAATCTACCTCAGGCTAAGAAAGGCAGGTCTAGGGTAACATCGAACCACACAACTTGGTAGCTAGCCCTACCAGATCGGGAGAGGGCTCTCTCCTCATCAATCTCAATGAAAATATGGCATGTAAATCTTGATATGGCTGATATGAAAACTAATTTTAGGCTAGGTATATGCTAAGAGGATTTTTTTTTTTATTTTAATGGTTGTTTGTTGGATCAAATGAGGAAGGCAGCATTGGGTCGAGGAAATCAACATAGATTTGCAGAGGTTTCTATGGGGAAAGGTACGAAAGTGTTTTAGCACTTTGAAATGAATGTAATGGTGAGTCTAAAGACTAGCGAGGAGTTGGAGATGGCATGCAAATGTCATGAGCCCTCTTCAAACAACAGAAAACATTTAAAACTAAATAATCCCGAAGGTAGAGCACTAAAACACCAATGGATTCCACCCTTTAATCTTGATTTATTTAGTTATGCAAAAAGAGAGAGATGATGGCACATATAAACATAATATAAACTTAATTACATAGAATAAAACAATTCTAATTCACACTACCACAAGAATCCCACAAAATGCTGCAAAATCCTGGTTCATTTCCTTGCCAAACTGTAGAAGTGATGTACAAAGTAGCTCAATGCATCCACAAGAGTCCAACCTTGACAAATGACTAAGAAAGTACAAGATATAGGCATAAAAGCACCTATGCTAGCCATCAAGGGTTGAATCCATGAGTGGAGGAGCTATTTCAACAAGATCTAAACTAGGAACTGAAAAATAGGCAGTGGAACAGCTTGCCTCTAAAACTATGGAAACTGATTCATTCAACTCAAAACCACCTATAACTGATGTATCTACCTCCTTAAGTAATTTTTCATCATTTTTACATCATATTACATCAATTTACATCATATTACATCATGAATTTTACCATGAGAGAATAAAAAGTCAAATTGGTAGAAAACTAGGCGAAATTATGAGTTTTTGAGCAAAATTGGCAAAATTTTGCCTGATGTACAACACCTTGAGCCTGATGCACAACACCACTTCAAGGCTGAGTTTGAAGGCCTTCCCCTTCACCAAATTAGGTCCAAATTGGCTTGTTGGAACGTTCTATCTTTCTACTTTCTAGGACAACTAGAATTTTTGGATTTGGAGTCCATTTGCCCCTTCAAACATCACTTCTCCCAAGACTGCTTCTTGTGGGTCCAAAACGTGGCTGAGAGGGCATTTTTTAGGTGTTTTTTGCCCTTTAGGTGACCCAGATCTCCTCAAAATTTCAAAAACTTTCTAGGTTTCAGTATTTTTCCATGAGGAATCCAAAAATGCAAGCCATTTTGCAAAATTCCAAGCAAATTTCCTGTGTTTTGCAATTAAAATTGGTGAAATGACAAAAAAATTTCAAAATTGCTTCAAATTTGGCAAGAGGCAAGCTTACTAATTGCTTTGTTGAGCCAAGGAAGCTTCAACCAAGATTTTAAGTTTATCTTGCTCCTTTTTGGCTTTTAAGGCTCTCTTTAACTTAACTTTTAGGCTTCTTATCCTTGTCTTGCAAATCTTATTCCGGAGCAAGTAGTGATAAGCCATGTGGTGCAACATGTTCTTCTCCTTGTTAGCCTTATCAAGCAGCTTCTCAAGGTGGATATTCACTCTTTCCAACCATGATTCTCGATCAGCCTCTATTTCTTGCTCTAGTGATGTCGTCTTGATTTTCCTTCTTTTTGCCACTTACCGGTTTTCCCTAATGGTTTGCAGCTCCATGATTGTTTGTTTGTCGTCCAGTTTCTTGTTCTCTTGCTCAAGGAAGTTAATGATCCACTTATCCCTCTCATGGTCAAGTGATAAGGCTTGGATCTCAGCTTCTTTCTCTTTGATGACGACTTCCTTGAGTCTTGAGCTTTGGGAGCCCAAATTAGTGTCATCTTCCTTAACCAAAATAAAATCCCTGTCTTGGCCTTTAGAAGGCCCTTCATCATGCAAGTGTTGCTTTCCTTTGTCCTATACCTGTTCTGCTAAAGAAGAAGGAAAATCCCCTTTCACCCCAAGTGAAGATAGCATCTTCCTATGATCTGGTGAAGAGAACAAGACCCCTTCCACCCATGGTGGAGATAATACTCATTTAGCAGCTGCAAAAAGTCTCATGGTGCCTTTTTCATAAGTTATAAACATAGGAATGTGAGCCTCTTCAGTTTTGCTTTCAGGCTCTCTTTGTTGCCCAGAAGGTTCACCTTCCTCTTGAGGATCTGCAAAAATTTGAGGCCCTTTGAAGATTTCATGGGCAATGAAGGTTTACAATGGCACTCCCAACTAAGTAAGCTGATGCACAACAATAATCTTAATGGCAACAAAGTGTTAAATGTTGCTGAGCTACTATGGGTATGGTTTTCTCTTTGCAATCACAGTCATCCTCTCTATGTTTTTGCAAATTAAATATGGAATACTCATCATTCTAACCCTGGTGAAGTGCATAAGTAATCTGATATGATAGGCATAGAGTCTATAGAACCTACACTCACATGTGAATTATTTGATGATGAGTTTCATAAGTGGAATATACCGGTCCTCAAAGAACTTGAAAGGAAACACCCTGCTCAATTTACCATGATATTTTGCCTTAATATATGGTTCGTAATGCCGTTTGTTGATATTTTGTCTTTTGTTCCATCTTTCCCCTACATCTGGCATTCTAGTTGCATCTGCAATAATGGTTGGTGAAAGAGTGAAATTGATGCCAGCAAGGTGTACCTTATTATTCTCCATGTTTATGACAAATTGCCTTGCTAATTCATGATGATATTTAACCCTCTCAACCATCTCACAAAACTCAAAGCAAGATTGGTATCTGAAACAAGTGGTAGCAAGGGGGCAAGCAAGGAGTTCAGCAATGCTAATAGGTTCCTCTTTGATAACTTTCCCACCCTTGTGAGGTCTCCTAGGCTGTACATTCTTTTCTCTTGAACTGTCACTTAGTGTTTCTTCTTCATAGCTTGACTCACTTTTTCTTGCCATGGTGCTTTGGTACTTGTCTTAGGAAAATGATGTGATGATGACATGGTGAAAAATGGTAATGAGGAAGCAAAAGGGTGATGAGCATGAAGAGATTTTACTAATGGGAAATGGAGTTGGGGAATGAAGGCATTAGTTTTGGGAAACTAGGGTTTAGTGAGGGATTTAGGGTTTGATGAAGGGAATGAATTGTTTTAGGGGAGTGAAATATGGAAAATGGGATAAATGGAGTGATTTAGGAAAATCGAAGAGGGAAAAGGGTTTAACGATGTTGCTTGTGATTATGGAGTGAAAATTGCATAATGGAATAGAAAATAATGAAGACAAGCTAGAGTTTAACTTTCAACATGCAAAACTCATGAAGAACACAAGCATGAAATCAAATTCAGCTCTAGGACAATGATCACTTGTTGAATAGCAATGCAGCATTTTTTAAGGGTTGTTGAGAAATTTGGAACGTGTTAGCAAGTTCTGGACTGATGCACAACACACTGGGCCCGATGTGCAGTGCCCTCCTGATGCGCAATGCCCTCCTGATGCGCAGTGCTCGTGCAAATTAACACTGCAGAAAGTCACTGATGCGCAGTGCCAGTCTAATGTGCAGCACACTACCTCTGATGCACATCACTAGGCAAAGTTGCTTGGAAAATAGGGTTTTTAACCTCCTTAGCTCAATTTGCCTCCAAATCGCGATATTTTTCTCTCCAAGTGTATCTTGCACAATGAAATGATAAATGGCACTCCTTTCACTTTATATATGGATGGCTTTTAATTTTTTACTTATTCAAACCCACTTTCTAATATCAAAGTCACTTTTGGTCATAAGCTTTGTTTTTTCATTTGAATTGACTTTTCTTGATCACTTGGTAAACTGATGTATTGATGCTTTTGCTTTTGTCTATAGTGGCTGGAGTTGGCAAGGTGAGCAAGGGTAGTAGCTGGAACTTATTACATATAGAAAACATTTCAAATTACATAAATTTTGTACATAGAAATAAAAAACTATATTTTCACCTCAAAACAGAATTTTGAGGTAAAAATCATTTATTGAGCATATCTTTAGTGAAATTTTGATCTGATGAACTTATTAGACCTCCTCATGTGCTTGCTAACCCTTTATTGAGTTTTTGATGACCATGGTGGCAAACCCTAGACCTAATGAGACCTAAAACCCTAAAAATGATTTTTGCAAATGAAATGACATAAAATGACTATAAATGAGCTAAACATGTGAAAACATGCCAGCAAGTAAATGCCATGAGGGAAATTGACAATGAACCACTACCATCAGTTGATCCATGACCTAATGGAATGCAGCTGATCAGATGGGACACCTACTATGCATGCAAAAAGAAAAGTTTGATCACTGATGGAGGGATGAAGATACTGACACTAACATTGTCTCCAATGGGGATGGTAGCTCCTGGGAGGTGCCAAGAACCATAGATCTATGGAAAAGTAGACCAGTGCCTCTTCCATTAGACAAAATGGAGTCAATAACTTTAGCAAACTAAAACCAATATTTTGACTCAAAACTAACTCAATTACAAAGACTGAAAACTGTGTCAAAACTTACTCAAAACTGACTCAAACAACCAAACTAATAACCAAAGATTGAAACTAGACATTCAGCTTTATAGCCTTCACTTTGGGCCCCAAACTGAATGAATGAGGACAGTACATACTTTGCAATGAAGGAAATAAAATGGTATGTACAATGAGAAAATGTGATAGTAGAAAACTTCTCAAAGATAATACCATTTTAGAAGCCAACCATTGATTGACCCTCCTGGACAATCTTCCCTGTTCATTCCTTTGAGGAGAAAAGCATTTTGACCCCGATATGCAGCAATTCTATATGGTCCCTTCCACAGATTCTCGAACTTGCCTTGCTTGCCTTTATCCTCGTTTCTAGCATCCCACTTTAGCAATATGTCTTCAATCTGAAATTTATTTTCCTTTGCCTTCCAATCATAAATATTCTTAATTCTCTCTTGCAACCTGAAGGTATTCTAAAAAACTTCCTCTCTCGTCTGCTATAAATGGATCATTTGGCTTATTCTTTGTTGAAAATGATCTTCCTCGCTGCCAGCTTCCTGCAAAAGTTTTACAACCAGGACTGCGAGAGATGTCAGGAACACCGTGTCAATACCATATACAATCTCAAATGGAGACATGCCGATTGACTTCTTCTGACTTACTCTATCCTCCCATAGTGCATTAACCAACTTATGCCAGCTTTTTTTGTTTATTTCCAACAGCTTTTTTATGATGTTGACTAATGATTTGTTCAAAGATTCTGTCAATCCATTACCTTGCGGATAATATGCAGTGGAATGTCCCAAGGTGAATTTTGTATTTTATACAAAATTCAATCATCTTTTTAGACTTGAAAGCTATTGCATTATCTGTAATCAGTTTGTTAGGACAGCCAAAATGTGACAAAATATTATTTTCAAGAAATTGAATTATTACCGAGTATGTGGCCTGCCAAGTGGGGATTGCCTCAATCCACTTTGTGAAATAATCTGTCGTTGTTAAGATCCACTTATGTTGAGCTGAAGATGTGGGATGAATCTCTCCAAAAAAATCTAGGCCCCACTGTTGAAACGGAGCACTAACCTCGACTGGCTTGAGAGGTAGAGGCTGCAACTTTCTCCTTGCCTAAAAAATCTAGCATTCATGACAACTTATAACAGTTTTATAAATATCAGTGAAGAGGGTAGGCCAATAATACCCTGCTCTCAAAATTGTATTAGTCGTCGTCTTCCAAAATAGATGACCTCCATAGTCTCCCTTGTCAAAATCATTCATGACTTGTTTTGCTTCCTCCTCAACCAAACAATTCAGCAAAATGCCTCTGAGATCTTTCCAATAAAGTGCATTATTCATAATAAAAAATCTAGCAGCCTTTAGTTTCAAAGTTCTACCTTTATTTTTAGCCATCCCCGGTGGCGGTGAAAGGTGTTGGAGCACATATACAATATCAGAATTCCAAGGAGAATGGAGAAAAATTTCAGATACCTGAATAAGTGAACTATCTTCATCTTCTTTGGACATAGTAGCAATCAGGTTTATGTCCAAGGCATGCAAATTAGACTCTACTATCAATTTTGCTAGACCCTACCCCCTGATTAGCTTTGTTGGCTTTATCTCCAAGTCATATTCTAACAAAGTTGCGATCTATTTGCCTCGTCTCCCTTCTGGATCTGTTTGTACCAAAACATCTTTGACGGTTGCATTAGGGACATAAGCAAGAATATGAGAGTGCAAAATATATACCCATAAATCTTTCAAAGCTTTCACCAAGGCAAGAGCTTGCTTCTCAATAATGTTATGTTTTAAGGTTGCGTCTCTTATTGTCCTACTGAAAAAGGCAGTTGGCTTTTCGAGCTAGTCTCTTTTCTGCATTAGAACTACTACCATAGTATGTTCAAAAGCGAATGAAAATAATATGAAATCCTGGGAATAATCCAAGCTTATTAAAATCGGAGCTGAAGTAAGCGCCAACTTTACCAGGTTGAAAGACTTCATGGCTTCTTCGGTCCACTTAACCACACTATCTTTCTTCAACATATTTGTAATTTCCCTCAAGTGTTCAACTAGATTTGGCACAAAACAATGTAAGAAGTTCATCTTACCATTAAATGCTTGGATCTCTTTCTTACTACAAGGAAAATCAATTTTCTGAATGGCTTCCACTCGAGGAAGATCGATGCGGATGCCTTCCTTTGATATTATGTGACTGAGAAGCTTCCCCTCATCCATGGCAAACAAGCTCTTTTTGGGATTGAGTGATATTCCATATTTTCTGCAACGTTGAAAAACAATTTTCAGATGATAAAGATGTTCCTCATTTGAATTTGAACCACACTGGTTGGTTCGAAACGCGTCGACAAAGGTCTTTCTCATGTGATTTACGCTGAAGCTCTTCCTATAAACAGTCAAATCATCAAGCTACACTACTAAAAATACATCTTTTTCATTTGCGAAGGCAATGTCCATGGCCCGCTGAAATGTTGCACCAACATTCTTTAAACCAAACGGAATCTTGGCATACTGGAATGTCCCCTATGGAGTGGTGAATGTTTTTTTGTCCCTGTCATCTTCATGAACCAAAATTTGATTGTAGCCGGAATACCCATCAAGCAGTGACATACGAGATGCCCCAACTACTCTTTGGAGTATGTGGTCCATTTTCGGCAACGGATAATTATCTTTCAATGACACCTTATTCAAATTTTTGAAATCAATGCACAATATAATCTCACCTATCTTCTTCCACATGAGCACCAAATTGGAGATCCAATCTGAAAAGCTTATTGGAACGATTATACCAGCCTTGTACAATCGGTTCACCTCCTTTTCTATTAATGGAAGTAACTTCAGATTTATCCTTCTCAAGTTCTGGCGAAATGGCTTCTAGTTTGGCTTGATTAGAATGATATGCTAGATTATACTTTTTTCATACTCCTTCAAATCTATATAGTCCCATGCAAATACATTAGAAAATGAAGACAATAAACTAATGTATTTAGATTTTACCTGAGGAGGTAATGCTTTTGACAACTTCACAATCTTTGGATTTTTTGTTGTTCCGATATTCACATCCTCAACTCCCTTCTCGGTTGGCACTAAGATTGGTTTGCAAGCTACATCATCTTGATCAAATAATTCCTCTAAAGGTATAAGGCCTTTAGGGATAACATCGTCTTTCAACTACAAAACTTCCATCTGATTTACCTCTATGTCTAGTTCACCATCATCTTGCTCACCATCTATAGAAGTGTCTTTATATTTTCCTTCATTTTGCATAAAATCTTCAATCTCTTTGTCATCCTGAAACACCTGCCAATATCTTAGATTATTGGGGATAGCTGGGCGATGCTTCACATGAATTTCAAACTTATTGTTTGAATTCATCAGGATCTTTAAATTACTTGCAGCTGTAGCAAGGGAATCTGCAATACCATTTTGTGCACGAGTGACACATGTCAAAGTATGATCTGGAAACAACCTCAAAATATCTAAAACCGCATTATGGTAAGCCCTCATTCAAGGATGTTTGGCTTGGTATTCACCCTTGACTTGTTTGATTACTATTTCAGAGTCGCCATAAACTAAAATTTTCTTTGCATTCAACTTCTTGAGGATTTTCAAGCCTGCAATCAATGCCTCATATTCGGCTTCATTATTGGAACAATCAAAAGCCAATTTGTATGAACAAACTCTTACATTACTCGGGACTTTATTTGGTAGGAAAAAAGGGTTGTATATCCAAATACCAATTCCCGCACCATCCTTACCTACTGCTCCATCAAAATCCATACTCCACAAACTGGCTTCTTCCTCCAAGTGCTGGAATTTTGCCTGCTCTTCTACCTTTGGCTACTGTCCATCAATTTTCTGATGCTGACAGAATGTTGACTGTTTAGCGGTACTTTCAAGCCTTTGTCTCTCTTGATCAAGTACTACTTTGAAATTATCTGTTATCTCTGGAATATCTTCCACTCTAACTAATTTACTATTTACATCACTAAAACCATTGTCAAAATATAGAACAAAATATTCTAAATTTGTATGTACATAATTAATTGGATGATTCAAAGGTTTCTCCTTACTTGTAATCATATGCTTCATCTTTTTTCTCGCTATATAATTTCCTCAACTGACCAAACATGGGAATAGTGGCATAGGAGAAATCTAACTGCAATGTCCCTTTGAGTTTTGCACCCCACGACCTAAATAAAAGCATGCTAAATCTAGGGGGAATGTTAGTCACAACTACATCCATGAGAACATTCTTTGTTGGAATCTTATCTAAAGTCACAACCAAATCTTTAATAAGACCAATACATCTAACCTACCCGAATCAAAGGAATAAAGATCATGATACTTGCGAGTGATGTCCAAACCCAATTTTTCGATAATTGCCTTTGGCATCAAGTTGTGAGATGCTCCCGAATCAAACATGGAATTGTGCAAGACATAATCATGCAATCTAAGGCTAATGTAAAAATGGGCTACATCACTATCCTCAGATTGGCCTTCTAATGCCAGACCAAAGATAAGCTCAGGTTGGTCATCTTCCACATTAACCATATCAGACAGGGGACCTACATTCAAAATCTTTGACACTTGACTTTTATAACTGCTATTCTTCATTAATTCAGTCAAAGGTATCGACACTTTTAACTTAGCAATCTCATTCTCTAAGCTAAAGGCTATAGTTTTCTCTACGTCTTTGAGCGAAGCTTCCTTCTTTTCAGACTTCTCCTTTGTTTCACTTGGCTGATTTGACTTCTCATTTGTTGATTGTACTTTACTAGAAGTAGGATTTGTTGGCTCCTTTCCTTTTTCCTGACCATTTGGAGAATCATTCTTTGGTGGTACTGCTTCCTTCTGCTTCTGAATTAGATTTATCAGTACATCCCTGCTCCTGAGTGAATATTGTCTTTGCTATGCTGTCAATGCATTCATATATCCCCTCTGATATTCATCTGATTCTTCTTCTAAGACTGTTTTGTTTGCTAATATAAAATCTTCATCTTTCTGTACAGCTGGGCTTTCTGAATATTCCTCATCTTCCTTGATATAAATTGGCAAACCATCTGGTGTAAAAAAGTGATTCTCCTCTCCTATTGGATTTTCATCATCATCTGATTCTATGCCATGGACATAGTTATGTTGTAATTGTGTTTTGACTTGCTACTGAGCTAATTGATCTTGCGCTCTTTTCTCCCATTGCTTAATCCTAAACTGTGGTTGTTGCTGACCACGGAAATTTGGATTTCTGATTTGTACCTTGAGATTGTCTGCAATGGTTAATCTATCAAACATCTTCTGAATTTTGTGAATCAAATGATCTGAGGAAGAAGCTTCTTCCTTTATGGTCACCTTCTTCTCGGTCTTTGTCCTAGCTCTTTTAGCTAGCAAATCTGCCTTCACACTGCAATTTTTTGCATATCCTCCAACATAGCTGGGTCTCTTTCTCTCAATTGATATGCCATGTCGGGGTCAATACCATCAAGAAATTTTATCAAGGTTGGCCCCATTGGTGGCTTGATATCAGCTGGAATAGCATTTTAAACCGTATTGAATCTAACACAGTAATCTTGGACACTTTCACCAACATTCCTCTTTATGTTTTCATACTCGGAAAGAATTTGGAGTGGATTTTTCTTTACCTCCCAACAATCCAGAAATTGCCTATGAAGAATCGCCAATGTATTGATAGTCCCAACAGGAAATGCTCTGAACCACTTTCGCACTTCACCTCCAAAAGTTTGCACAAATAGTCTCATAGTCACATTCTCTACATCTATCTCATGAATATCAAAGAAATCGCTCATCCTATCAACATGTTGTTGTGTTGTGATACCTTGGGTAGCATCAAACAATGGAATTTTATTTTGGTAATCAGCAGGCATAGCATCCAAGTTTTATGGCAAAAAGAGAGGTGCATATCTAGCAGCCATTGCTCGAGGTGGATTTAAAACTAGCCTTGGGGATGTAGGAGGAGTTGGAACAATGATAGCAATTGATGTAATGGGTGTATACGGTGTTGAAGGAGGTGAAGAAATGATAGATGTTCGAGGTGTAGAAGGTGTTGATGGGGGAGAAGAGACAGTGGATCTCTGATCAGATATGGTAGGCTGCACAGGAATGGTGGGGATAAAAGGAGTTTCAGTAGGAATTTCTGAACAAGACACAACAGCAGATGAACCAAGAGTAGCAGATGCATATTCTAACAACTCGGGAATATTGGTAGCAATGATAGAAGTTTGAAGATTCAGAATATAAGAATCAATTTATCTATTTGCCCTTTCAGTTTCAAGGTATTGTACAAACTCCGCAATTAGAACACTACACTTCAGATTTAGTTTCAAGCAAAGATAGATAAAAATGTTCATCAAACGGGAGATCTTCAAGATATTCAAAAACAACTGGGCATGAATGAGATCTGAAAACCAGTATCACAGAAATTTCTTGCCAGAGAATTCTTGGAATGAGATTTGGGTTTTCATACACGAGAGGAGGATCAGGATTAGGATTGGCCCTGGTGTATCGTCTGGAAGCTAGTGTGTTGAATTATTCCAAAAATTCAAATTGAAATTACAATCTTGTCAGCCTACTGAATCCTAAAATCATCATCCAAAAGTCTAGAATTGTTTAATGTACTGGGGCAATAGTTTTCAATCTTCCCCACTATGGTCGCCACTATGTTAGGGCCGAAATCTACCTCAGGTTAAGAAAGGTAGGTCTAGGGTAACATCAAACCACGCTTAACCTGGTAGCTAGCCCTACCAGGTCGGGAGAGGGTTCTCTCCTCGTCAATCTCAATGAAAATATGGCAAGTAAGGCTTGAGATGACTGATATGAATACTAATTTTAGGCTAGGTATATGCTCAGAGGAATTTTTTTGATTTTAATGGTTTTTTGTTGGATCAAATGAGGAAGGCAGCTTTGGGTCAAGGAAATCAACACAGATTTGCAGAGGTTTCTGCAGGGCAAGGTAGGCAAGTGTTTTAGCACTTTGAAATGAATGTAATGGTGAGTCTAAAGACTGGTGAGGAGTTGGAGAGGGCATGCAAATGACATGAGTCCTCTTCAAATAGCAGAAAACATTTAAAACTAAATAATCCCCAAGGCAAAGCACTGAAACACCAATGGATTCCACCCTTTAATATTGATTTATTTAGTTATGCAGAAAGAGGGAGATGATGGCACATATAAACATAAGATAAACTGAATTACAGAGAAGAAAACAATGCTAATTCACATTACCACAAAAATCCCACAAAATGTTGCAAAACCCTAGTTCATTTCCTTTCCAAATTGCAGAAGTGATGTACAAAGTAGTTCAATGCATCCACAAGAGTCCAACCTTAACAAATGACTAAGAAAGTACAATATATAGGCATCAAAACACCTATGCTAGCCATTAGGGGTCGAATCCATGAGTGAAGGAGCTATTTCAACAAGATCTAAACTAGGAACTGAAAAATAGGTAGTGGAACAACTTGCCTCTAAAACTATGGAAACTGATTCATTCAGCTCAAAACCACCTATAACTGATGTATCTACCTCCTTAAGTAATTTTTCATCATTTTTACATCATGGTACATCAAGTTACATCCTATTACATCATGAACTTTACCTTGAGAGAAGAAAAAGTCAAACTGGTAGAAAACTAGGCGAAATTCTCAGTTTTTGAGCAAAATTGGCAAAATTTTGCCTAATGCGCAGCGCCCTGAGCCTGATGCGCAGCACCACTTCAAAGCTGAGTTTGAAGGCCTTCCCCTTCACCAAATCAGGTCCAATATGGCTTGTTGGAAATATCTGTCTATCTACTTTCTAGGAAAACTAGAATTTTTGGATTTGGAGTCCATTTTCCTCTTCAAAAATCACTTCTCCCAAGACTGCTTCTTGTGGGTCCAAAAAGTGGCAAAGAGGGCACTTTTTAGGTGTTTTTTTCCCTTTAGGTGACCCAGATCTCTTCCAAATTTCATGAAAATTTCTGGGTTTTAGTATTTTTCCATGAGGAATCCAAAAATGCAAGCCATTTTGCAAAATTCCAAGCCATCTCAATGCGTAGCGCCAGTGGCGCTGCGCATCAGATGAAATTTCCTACGTTTTGCAATTAAAATTTGTGAAATGACAAAAAAAAATCAAAATTGCTTCAAATTTAGCAAGAGGAAAGCTTACTAATTGCTTTGTTGAGCCAAGGAAGCTTCAGCCAAGATTTTAAGTTTATCTTGATCCTTTTGGGCTTTTAAGGCTCTCTTTAACTTAGCTTTTAGGCTTCTTATCCTTGTCTTGCTAATCTTATTATGGGCCATGTAGTGATAAGCCATGGTGCAACATGTTCTTCTCCTTGTTAGCCTTATCAAGCGGCTTCTCAAGGTGGATATTCACTCTTTTCAACCATGATTCTCGGTCAGCCTCTATTTCTTGCTCTAGTGATGTCATCTTGATTTTCCTTCTTTTTTCCACTTGCCGGTTTTCCCTAATGGTTTGTAGCTCCATGATTGTTTGTTTGTCCTCCAATTGCTTGTTCTATTGCTCAAGGAAGTTAATGATCCACTTATCCCTCTCACGGTCAAATGATAAGGCTTGGATCTTAGCTTCTTTATCTTTGATCACCACATCCTTGAGTCTTGAGCTTTGGGAGCCCAAATCAGTGTCATCTTCCTCAACCAAAACAAAAACCCTATCTTGGCCTTCAGAAGGCCCTTCATCATGCAAGTGTTGCTTTCCTTTGTCATGTACCTATTCTTCTGAAGAAGAAGGCAAAGCCCCTTTCACCTGAGGTGAAGATAGCATTTTCCTGTGATCCAGTGAAGAGAACGAGACCCCTTCCACCCCTGGTGGAGATAATACTCGTTTGGAAGCTGCAAAAAGTCTCCTGGTGCCTTTTTGATAAGTTATAAATACAGGAATGTGAGTCTCTTCAGTTTTTCTTTCAGGCTATCTTTGTTGCCCGGAAGGTTCACCTTCCTCTTGAGGATCTACAGAAATTTGAGGCCCTTGAAGATTTCATGGACAATGAAGGTTTCCCATGGCACTCCCAATTGAGTGAGCTGATGCACAACAATAATCTTAATGACAACAAGGCGGTAAATGCTGTTGAGCTACTGTGGGTATGGTTTTCTCTTTGCAAACACAATCATCCTCTCTATGTTTTTGCAAATGAAATATGGAATACTCATCATTCTAACCCTGGTGAAGTGCATAAGTAATCTGATATGATAGGCATAGAGTCTGGAGAACCTACCCTCACATGTGAAGTATTTGATGATGAGTTTCATAAGTGGAACATACCAGTCCTCCAAGAACTTGAAAGGAGACACCCTACTCAATTTACCATGATATTTTGCCTTAATATAGGGTTCATAATGCTGTTTGTTGATATTTTATCTTTTGTTCCACCTTTCCCCTACATCTGGCATTCTAGTTGCTTCTGCAATAATGGCTGGTGAAAGAGTGAAATTGATGCCAGCAAGGTGTCCCTTATTGTTCTCCATGTTTATGACAAATTCCCTTGCTAATTCATGATGATACTTAACCCTCTCAACCATCTCAAAAAACTCAAAGAAAGATTGGTATCTGAAACAAGTGGTAGCAAGGGGGCAAGCAAGGAGTTCGACAATGCTAATAGGTTCGTCTCTGATAATTTTCCCACCCTTGTGAGGTCTCCTAAGTTGTACATTCCTTTCTCTTGAACTGTCACTTAGTGTTTCTTCTTCATAGCTTGACTCACTATTTCTTGCCATGGTGCTTTGGTACTTGTCTTAGGAAAATGATGTGATGATGATATGGTGAAAAATGGTAATGAGGGAGGACAAGGGTGATGAGTATGAAGAGATTTTACTAATGGGAAATGGAGTTGGGGAATGAAGGGATTAGTTTTGGGAAACCAGGGTTTAGTGAGGGATTTAGGGTTTGATGAAGGGAATGAGTTGTTTTAGGGGAGTGAAATATGGAAAATGGGATAAATGGAGTGATTTAGGCAAATGGAAGAGGGAAAAGGGTTTAATGATGTTGTTTGTGATTATGGAGTGAAAATTACACAATGGAATGGAAAATAATGAAGACAAGATAGGGTTTAACTTTCAACATGCAAAACTCATGAAGAACACATGACATCAAATTCAGCTCTAGGACAATGATCACTTACTTGCTGAATAGCAATGCAACATTTTTTAAGGGTTGTTGAGCAATCTGGAACGTTTTAACAAGTTCTAGACTGATGCACAATGCCCTCCTAATGCGCAGCGCCCTCTTGATGCACAACACCCGTGCAAATTAACACTAGCAAAAAGTCACTAATGCGCAGTGCCAGTCTGATGCGCAGTGCTAGGCAAAGTTGCTTGGAAAACAAGGTTTTTGACCCTTAGCTCAATTTGCCTCCAAATCACGATTTTTTGCTCTCCAAGGGTATCTTGCACAATGAAATGATAAATGACACTCCTTTCACTTTATATATGGATGGCTTTTAATTTTTTACTTATTCAAACCCAATTTTCTAATGTCAAAGTGACTTTTGGTCATAAGCTCTGTTTTTTCATTTGAATTGACTTTTCTTGATCACTTGGTAAATTGATGCATTGATGCTTTTGCTTTTGTCTGCAATGGCTAGAGTTGGCAAGGTGAGCAAAGGTTGCAGCTGGAACTTATTACATATAGAAAACATTTCAAATTACATAAATTTTGTACATAGAATTAAAAAACTCTGTTTTCACCTCAAAACAGAGTTCTGAGGTAAAAATCATTTATTGAGCATATCTTTAGTGAAATTTTGATTTGATGAGCTTATTAGACCTCCTCATGTGCATGCTGACTCTTTATTGAGTTTTTGATGACCATGGTGGAAAACCCTAGACCTAGTGAGACCTAAAACCCTAAAAATGATTTTTGCAAATAGAATGACATAAAATGACTGTAAATGAGCTAAACATGTTAAGATAGGCTAGCAGGTAAATGCCATGAGGGAAATTGAAAATGAACCACTACCATCAGTTGATCCATGGCCTAATGGAATACAGCTGATTGGATGGGACACCTACTATGCATGCAAAAAGAAAAATTTGATCACTGATGGAGGGATGAAGACACTGACACTAACAACGTGCATGCCAAAAATCTAGGAAAAAGTGACACTTGGAGGAAATTTTCTAAAAAAACTTTGCATGTAACCTCCAGCTGCTAAAAATAGCTCCCTGAATCATGGGATGCATTTTGCATGTTTCCTTTTTCTATTCCAAGAAAAATCAAGCCATGCATGCAAGTTAATTTTCCTTGGTCCCGGGTGAAACTAGTCAACCCAACTTCTCATGCATGGAGCTTCTCAACTACTAGAATGAAATGTGCATTTTTGGCTGGGATCTGGGCTGGTTTCCCAAGAGATTTGCACAATTTTTGGGTAGAGTAGCTAACTGCTACCCAAATTTACACAAATTCTGGGCTGAGAAGCCCTGCTGAGGAAAATTGCCCAACTTTAACTGTGAGTGTTGATTGGCAAAAATGCGTAATTCTGGAACCCAGCAGGCTGCTAGACAGGATTGCACAATTTCTTGAAGAAGTCTGGTTGCCCTCCAGAAATGCAAAATTTCTTGGGGAAGCTGGTCAGCCTACAACTGGACCAAGTCCGAGTGAATAGCCTATGAGGGGAATGCATCAAGTTGTGATCAAAAGGCTGCCTTTGTGCAAGAAAAACACTGAATCTTGTGTACTTGACGAAGCAAGACAAGGTGTTGTGAAAAGTTGGTAGGGAGGCTCTAAAACGAAGCTAATAAAAAAATTTGGAGCTAGTTGTAGCTGCTATAACAAGACCCTCAAAAATGCATTCTCCAACATGTACTCTAGAAAACACAGCATGGTCTTGAACAACGTGGCAGAAAGGTGGAATTTAGGTGGTTTTTAGGCATTTTCTCGTGTCAAAACCTACTAAAAGTATGTTCCCCTCAAGCCAAAAGTGATGTATGAACCATTCCAAATCCAAATATTCAAACCAAAAGTGATTTGGATCTCCCTAACAAAATCGCATCAAGGAGCACGTTGCGTTTTTGTCTCCATGACCGTGTCAAAATGTGCAAAAATTCATAAAAAACCAAAATTTCTTCAAAACTTCTCAAAATTGGTTTATGAAGTCCTTAGGTGCTATGCTATGCTATAAGGGAGGTAGAAGCAAGCAAATCCAACTTTACCTTCCCTTTTTTCTTGATTAGAGTTTCATTGAGTTTCTCCTTTAACTTCTCAACCTTAACCCTAACAACCTAATTCCTTATGTAATAATGCATGGCCATGTGTCTCTGCAGCCTGTTGTCCTTGTTAGCCCTATTGAAAAGCTTTTCCAAATGACAATTCACATTTCAAGCCAAAATTCTCTATCCTCATTGATTTCTACTGCAATTAGGTCAACTAAAGTCATCTGTACCTTTTATTGCTGAAGTGCTCTTTTGAGGCCTCTAGTCCTTGGCCTTTTCCTTGTTACTTGTTCCTGATGTTCCTCTAAATCCTCTACATCAATCACTGCCTTTCTATTTATATCCTCTTTTCCAATATAAACCTCATGCTTTTCCAAAAGAAGCTACTTTACCTTCAACTATTGATTCTCCTGCTCTAGGAATGAAATCATGAATTTTTCCTTTGATAAACTGCCCTTGAGCCTTTCTATCTCAGCATATTTCTCCATGATAACCTGCTCCATTGTCTTATGCTCCTTATTATCCCTCAAATCAACCATGTTAGTTTCAATATGAAATGTTTCCTCATGTTGTGGTTGTAATCCATGTTTTGTTAATGTTGTTGATGTAAGCTTGGCCCCTTCCACAAGATGTGGAGTAAATACAAGCCTCCTTCCTTTCTAATATGTCTGAGTTACTTCATGCCTAAGTATCCTCTCAACTACAGGTCTGCTAGATGAGCTACCTTTCACATGTTTAGGTGGTGTTGATGATGTATTAGGGCTTGCATATTGACTAGTAGAAGACAATAGAACATCTAACTGAATGAAAGTTTCCCAAATGATATTCTTTTGAGTCAGTTGATGCAATACAATAATCTTGATGAGGGCATGGTGAAAAAGGATTTTTTCATGGTCACTCTGTCTATGTTGTACCTTTTCTGCCATCTTAGTCAAAATTTTGTAGAGGTAGTAGGCTAGGTTTAGTGGCTTTACCCCTGTGAAATGCATGATAATTTTGAAATGGTATGTGTACAATCTTGAGAATCTATGTAATATTCCTAATTAGCCATGACTAATTGGAATATTAGATTTTGCCCAATTTTTGCCTTCTATAGTTATTTATAAATAAAAAAGTGAGGACGGGGGACATAACTCACTTTAAGAATAAAAAGTCACTTCCTAGTAGCACAACGTTATGACTTAAGGAGGAGCCAAGGGGGCCAAAGGGGGATGCAGAAATGGGGCCCACGCAGACACATGGCAAGCGGGGAATCACGCAAGAGGAGGTGAGCCTAGGGATTGTGAGAGGCAGAGGCTATAAAATAGAGAGGAGCCCCCTCATTTTGGATCATTCTGGTTATGAGCATTTGTGATAGTCATTTCGACTTAGAGCACGCTGGCTGTTTAGCTAGTCTGCAACAATGTTTAGTGCATTTAGTGTCTCCATTTGGAGATCTCACCCTTAGCCCCGGGGGACTTCGAGTGCCTGCTCGGGCAAGGTATTTCCATTGGCATTCCAGTAGTATGTTCATCAATATTTCAACAGCAGTTTCATCAGCGTCTTTGAGGAACTGCGTAGAACCCCAAGGGGGTGATTTTCGGGGGTCAGCCATTTCAGAAAAGCTTTCTAGGTTTTTTGAGTAGAGTTCGATTCCAAAGTTTCAGCCTTTTCTGAGGAGGGGAGTAGCCCCAATCCTCATTCGATTTCCAGCAGCACGACACTTTCCCACCAGTTGGGACGCAGATCAGTGTGAGGCCATTGCAGGAAAGCTTTTCGGGTTTTTCTGGGTTTCTTGAGTAGAGCCTGAACCCAGAGTTTTAGGTTTTTCCAAGAAGGGGAGAAGCCCCAAATCATCATTTGTTTTCTAGCAGCAGCATCCACACAAAGAGGCCATTCTTGTCATTCTGAGAGTATTTCTTCACTTGCCTTGTGCAAGTCGAGGTGCCATCTATCTAATCACCTCTTGTACTCATTTATTGCTCAGTATAATAAAATGGCTTATTATTTCTCGCTGCATTTCTTGTGTATCTGCTTATATTTCTGGTTTACATTATTATATGATGTTCCACTGTTATTTTATCACTTCTGGGTTATTATATCATTTGCACATATTTGGTTGGAGTTTTTGTTGGAGTTTTAGGAATATTCTAGGTTATGAATATTACAGTCTACCTTCACATGTAAACTATTTCATTATAACCCTCATTAATGGAGCAAATTTGTCAAGGAGATGTGCAAAAGGAAAAACCTTCTTAATATTGTGTCTATGGTCGCCTTTGATGAAAGGCTAATAGTTTTGCAGACCAAAATCTAAGTTCTTAAACCATTTTTATCCATTGTTGGGTATCCCTATGGCTGCTGCTATGATCTCAATTGAAATAGTGAAAGTAACACCTGCAATAATAACCTTATCTCTCTTCAAATGAGTAGCAAACAAACTAGTCAATTTGTCGTGGTATTTGACTCTTTGAACTAACTCACAAAACCCTAAACACTATGCATTGTCAAAGCACTGCTTGGGAAATGGGGAAGACATCAGCTCCTTAGTGTTTAATGGCTCATATCTCAGTATTTGGCCTCCTTTGTTTTAGGATTTATTCTCCTCCTTCATTTTGACTGTGAGCAAGTGAAACCCTAACTAGGAAAACAAGGGATTAGGATGAGAAGATAATATGGAGGGTTTAGGGAAAGGGGGAAAGGGTAGGAAAATTTAGGGAGATGAGAAAGGGTGTAAGGGACATTTGGTAAATGGAATGGGGGAAAATGAGTAGAAGATCTGGTCTAGATAACTAAAACACAATCAAACTAGGGAAACAGAGAAAACACAATGAAAGGAGTGATATAGGTTTGCAACTTGAAACAAAGGAAACAAGTTTATGGCAAGGTGGAGATTGTTTAACTTACTTGCAGAAGGCTTCTGGAGAATTAAGTTTCTATAAAAACATTTCAGAATAAATATTAGGTTTGGAACAAATAAAACGCAATGAAAACTTGACAAAACACAGCTAAACTATTAAAACGCAACGAATTTCTGAGAAAACATAGTGAAACATTTTAGATGGCCCTTGGGAGTGTTTTTGCCTCCGAAAATGCTGAGGAAATGTATTTTGGTGAATGATAGATTCTTTAGTAATGAATATAAGAGAGACAGGTGGAAATAAGTGGTCTTTATAGCTTCTGGAACTCAATTTTATAATGGTAGGGTGGTGCACCATACATTTTCATTTTGTTTTGGAATAAACTATGTAACCTTGGAACTTTCACATGCAACTTTAGAACATAAAATTATTACATCACTTTGAAATGAATTACACTTTAGAACATAATCTTTTGAGAAAAACCTTATCACTCCTCCTTCATTTCCCAGTTTTATGAATGACATGACAATTTTGATGACTCTAACCCTAATAACCTAATGGTGACACTGAGATGAATGAAGACCATGGTGACATGAATGAGATCATAATGATGATTTTTCAATGATGGCACATCCAATTGAGTGATGGTAGTGACCAGAACATGAAAATTTTGAAGGAGCAACAAATAGACCTAGACACACTAGCCAGTGACCAAATTTTATTTTGAAAACCTAGTGAAATGATAAAATTTGACTTTGAGACGCATAAAAAAAACTTGTAAGAGCATATTTGATCACTAGTGACAGGAAGAACTAACTGACACTAACACCATGTAGCCAATTTTAACTCTAATAGTGTCAATTTTTTGGTAATTTATGATGTGTTGAACAATGGTGGGAAGTATGGTTAAAGGTGATCCACATTGAACAATGGGTGCAGACCAAGGAATGGGGGAATGTTGAGCTCAAAATAATTGTCTCACATAGCCTTGGTGATGGTGTAAGGACTATGTTGAAGTGGTTGTAGCTTCTGATGGGCTCTAGTAAGTTTTTTTCTACAAATATAGCCAAACTTTGTCACCCACCTGAAACTTATGGGGCACCCAATGTTGATCATGTCATTGTTTGCACTTGGAATTGTCTTTATCCAAGGTGTTGTGGACTTGTTGGCGGATGTGTTGGATGTGTTCAATAAACCTGGTTGCTTTATCAACCTCAAACGATACATGTGTGAATTTTACTTGTGTAGTTACATGAGGCATGGCAACATCAATTAGACACAATGGTTGAAATCCAAGACCCACTTGAAATTGGTTGTGGGTAATTGAGCTATGGATATATTTTTTATAGTTTTTTTGCACATAGAGAAGGCTTTCATCCCATGTTTGTGGATGCTTGGAATTATACATGCATAATATGTGCACTATCATACCGTGGACGACCTCTGTTTGGCCATCCTTCTAGGGATAGAATGCAGACGAGTTGGTTATTTTTGGCGTCCAATAATGACTATAGGATCCACCAAAATGTGCTCAAGAACCTTCTATTACGATATTATATAATGGTCTATGAGATCCCAAAATGTACCCATACTTATTCGAAGAAGAGTTTGGCAGTGTCCTTTTCTGTGATACTCTTCTTGCAACATGCCAATATAGCCATCTTAGAAAATTTATCCACAACCACAAATACATAGTAATTACCATGCTTAGTAGGAGGGAGTCCAGATAGATAGTCCATGGAGATGGATTCAAATAGCTAGCTAGGAATAGGAAGAGGGGTGTACAAGCCTTTCTTCTTGATGGTTGGCTTGGCTATAGCATAGGAAGTGCAAGATCTGATATATTTTCTAACACCTTGTTAGAGTTTTGGCCAATAAAAATAATTTTGTTGTACTACTACAATTTTCTTCACACTAAAGTGTCTTGCAACTCGACTATAGTGTACCTCCCAAATCATCTTGGAATTCTTGCTTGAAGGAATAGAAAGATGGCCTTGGTGGCACAACAATGTGTCCTGGAGGTGGGATTCTGGCACTGGTTTTCTATCCACTAGCATCTAGTATGTGGGGGGAAAATTTGTATCATTTTGTGTAATTGTAGCCATCCAAAGGTCTCATGGCCACAAGATTTGAGAACAATGGTCGGTGCTACAATTGGGATCCAACTGAAGCAACCTGCAACATGATTGGTGTTTCCCTTCTTATATTTAATTAAAAATGGAATGGTTGTAGATATGTAGACCACTTCTAATGGTGATCGTTCTGCAACTTTCCTTGTGTTTGTATAAACTAAATATGTCAACAAACTATGTAGATGACCATCTCCTTCACTAGAATTTAATGTTTCCATTGTCGGAAATATGGCACGATGGAATACATTCTTTGTCATAGGTGTGGTGCTTCTGAACTATATTGGAAATTATCTCAATGTGATAAGCCATCGAGTTCCCTTTTTGGGTGAGAAATGCACCAATAGCATAGTTGGAGGTGACTGTTTCAATTTCAAATGGTTTTTGAAGGTATGGAAATAAGAGTACTAGTGTAGAGAAAAGGTGGTGCTTTAGCTCAACGAACACCTTTTGTTGGGACTCAAACTAGAAAAACTTTTATTTTTCTCCTCCCTTTGTAACTTGACTCAAAGGCCAAGTGATATGAGAAAATCCCAACACAAACCTCTAACAAAAATTGGCAAGGCCCAAAAACTTGTGAAGCGCTATTAGAGTCATCATGGTTGGCCAATCCCAAATGAATTGGACCTTAGCCAGATCCACATGCATGCCTTACTCATCAATGATGTAACCCAAGTATTGGGCCTAGTTCATGCCAAAGGTACACTTCTCCAAGTTGGCACATAGTTTGTGTTTCCAGAGGGTTTGAAGAACCTAACGAATGTGTTGCAGGTTCTCTTCCCAACTTGTATTGAAGATGAGGATGTCACCTAGGTATATAACCATAAACGATTTGGTGAAGGGTTGCAATATGTCAAACATAACCCTCAAATAAGTTATAGGGGAATTTATCAACCCAAAAGGCATGGCCAACCACTCAAAAAATCCCTCCTTATATTTGAAGGTGGTCTTCTATACATTTATGGTTCTATTAGAACCTGGTGATAGCCAAACTCTAAATTTATCTTGTTGAAGTACTTGGCCCCCAAGAGTTGGTCAAGAAGGTCATCAATCGTTGGTATTGGATAGGTTTTCTTGATAGTAATTTTATATAGTACCTAATAATCAATGCAGAGTCTTCAGGTCCCATCCTTATTCTGTATGAGTACAATTGGCCTCCCACAAGGTGAGGAACTTTGTCGGATTTTCCCTTTTTACGAAAACTCCTTGATTTGTTGCTTGATTTCTTCATTTTCTAGAACAAAGCAGCAATATATTTTCCCATTAGGTAGGGGTGATCTGGGAGTCAAATCGATTGAATTGTTGACCAGACAATGCAAAGATACCTTTGTGAGTGAGGAGAAGATGTCTCTGTATTCTTCCATGGCATTATCCACCTGCTTTTATGACATAGAGGAACCCTTCCCAGGGGCCAACGAAGTTTTCCACGATCTTCCCCTTACTTTGAGATTGAATCAGAAAGAAAGAAAATTTCTTGGTCTAGGTGATGATGTTACTACATTTCTTCACAGAGATCAAATAAATGGTAGTAGGAGAGGCTAACTTTGGTATCCTGTATAAATTACCGCCCAAAGTAATAATAAAAGTGTGAGGTCTAGACCCATACAGAGCATGACACTTCCATGAGTATGGTTGGCCTAATAATTCATCACAAACATCAAGAGGAGCAACATCACATAATACCTCATATGTGAATGCTTTGTGTTGTAGGGAAAGTAGCATTATTGGCTGACGCAGAGATCTTTCCCTTGGTGGAGCTATCTGATAGTGTATGGTTGTGGGCATGTTGTTGTCAGTAGGCCCAACCGCTTCATAACCTCAATTGAGATGACGTTATTTTAGCACCCACTGTCGACAATGAACTACAGCAAAGAACCCTTCACCCACATCTGTGAGTGGAAGAGACTCTCCCCTCCTCTGTATATTTGGGGTCAATATTTTGGACCTTTGTGGCGATGAGAGTAGTGTTGGGATATACAAGATAATATGCTTCCCCTTGTCATTCCCCTTGTCAATTTCTGACATAGAGTCATAACATGCATCTGACTCTGAAGCTTTTAACTTGGCCACTAGTGACTACTTGGTGTGACACTCATTTGTGTTATGAGTTAGGCTCTTGTGAAACTCACACATTTTCCCCATGTCCTTATTCATCTTTGTAGTGTCATTATTTTCGTGTGGCTTCAATGGGTTTTCCTAGGTCACCCCACCATGGCTCTACCCTTTGTTCTGTGGTTTGGGGGCGCCTTTTCCTTATTTCGGGTTCACAGATCCAAAGTATCGCTTCCTCTATTTAAATTTATGTTTGATCTTGGCAAAATATTGGTATGTGATGCAAAGTGAGGAGATGTCCAGGAAATCCATATTTTCCTAGACGTATTTGTGTAGACAACCACAATACTTGAGTACAAGATGCCACTTGGAATCCTTGACACCCAACTTCGTACAAAGGGAACGAAAAATATTTGTGAACTCTAACACATCTTAGTCCCTTCCCTAGCATAGTGTGGTCCATTTTATGTACTTATCTTCATAGCTCCCTAAAGGGTAATATTTTTCCTTGAAGGCATCTCAGAAATAATTCCAAGTGGGTGTGGGTGAAAAGAGTGAGGGTTCCTTCTCATCCCTGTAATCATAGTAGGTTTCCCACCATTCCTTGATGTGGGCAAAGACTTTGAGGATTTCAATAGGAATATTTTCCCTATTGAAAAAATTATGAACCAAAAATGTTGTAAACTAGATCACCACTAGGGGGGTGAATGAGTAGTGAAGGCACTTATAAACGTTTTCTCCAAATTATTACTCTTTAACCATGCATAAACTGAAACATACAAATAGATATCAAAGCATCAAAAAATAAACATGAAACCATAAAACCATTCAACACATGGAAATAAGAATATCTGGTGGAAAACCCTCTACAGGGAAGAAAACCACCCAATGTTGTTGCGCTGCTCAAATATTTTATTATGTCAAGCAAATTATTTACATAGAGATATACATGGCTACTATCAAATGAATATTGTTTCTCATGTGGATCTATGGCCTACCATCCATAGAAGGCCACCACAATCAATGATCCTTGCCCAATTACTCCTGAACTATCAACGACTCTACAGACTCCAATATGTTGGAAGCTACCATGACCAAGGAGCCTTGCCCTGTTTCTGCCGAACTATCTAACCACCATTGGATTGAGAAATATGCTCACTAATATTGATTTTGCTTGATTCACCCAAATTTTCTCCTCTATGTAGTTCTCATTTCAAAATGTTTTATAGTGTAACCGAGAACTGCTCAACATGAGCACTACAACAACACCATCATTCTTAATCAAAATCTACAACAAAAACTAAAGAATAACATAGGAGAAAATAATCTCCAAATACTCCATTGGTTGCCACACACAATATCACCAATTACTTCTCCAATCCACAAATCATCACCTCACTCTCTGCATAAATATGATGGTTGTAATATACGTTATCTCATTGTTCCTACTATTGCAAATTTCTTTAGTAAATATGCAGTACACAACTCACACAGCTTGCATGGTCTTTTCCAAGCTCACACTCACTCCACATAACTAAACAATCAATCATACTAGCAATTATATATCTCCAATATATGGATGAACATGAGTTCTCAACTTAATAATTACACAGAATTATTGAGATCAACAATCTTGTTCATATGCTTAAATTTATCCAGATTTAGCTCATTGACTCTATCAACCACAACTCCACTTTTTTTCTTCATATTTTCAAATTTAATTAGCTTTTGGAGGTCCCACAAACTTTTCCAACCATAAACCAAAAATTTTCAATCAACGATGTCGACAAAACACAAAAAATAGTTGATCAGCGTGAGAAATCTAGAGGAAAACTTGTGCAAATGCTTGTTTGCATGCATGACACTATCTCCATGCAACTGGAACATCACAGTTGCTCCCATAGGCCTGTCTCCATGTGACTATAGCTTTTCATTCGCTCCCACATGATTGCCTCCATGCGACTGGGGCTAAGGATGAAGAAAACTAATGGATATTTAGTCCAAAACCTCTACCAACTAATGGAACACCTTCTTCAACATCGGATCATTCCTCCAAACCTCTGTGTCAAATATACAATCGATGAAATACGCTAAGAAAAATTCAATGACATGCAAAATAGATTCATCCAACCTTAGTACTAATACCAACACCTACAACTTCTCAAGCAACAACCATAACTTGTCTAAACACCTCCAACGCCTGTAGCAACATCTCCAACTCTTGTCGCAGCATATCCAAGCTGCTACAACATGAAAAACATGCCATACAACTACCTCCAACATTGAAAGAAGCACCTCCAACACATACAACCTCATCTCAACACATGTAGTAGCAAATCCAATGTCTCTAAGACATGTAGAGACATATGCAACACCTAGAGAAGAACTCTAATCACCTGCAGCAATAGCATCTCCAATCACCAGAACATGCCAACCTCAATCCAATACCACATGTAGAATCCCTCTCTACTCACCAGCCCCAACATCATCTCTACTAGGTCTAGTTATAAGTATGTTGACATCAATGCCAACTAACAATACCATCAAGCCAAACACAGATCATGAGGTATACATAGGCATATGATAAACAAAACCAAGACCATGTTGACATCAGTGCCAACAGTACTATGCCAATAGAAAAATAACATTCCCATAGATTTAACCATATATTTATGGCATATGCATATATCTAGCCTTCAAAAATAGGAATGTCAAAGTTAACTTGTACCTTGAAGGGGGTGCCTCTAAGGTGGTTGTTAGATGAAGATGCTTCGCACGCAGATACCCACCGAAGGATCTAGGAAAAATTATCCATCGTATCGTTCCTTTATTGCTCATAATATTCTTCCGGTAATATTTTAAAAGGATGTTCTAGTCCCTCATCTTTCTATTCTTCTGCCATGGGAGGTCGTCAGGGTCGTCGAGGCTGATCTTGCAAGGGCTCAACCAGTTCAAGTCCTAAATCCTTAAACGTCGACCTTGTTTGGGACACGCATAGAAAAACAAATAAAGATAAAACCACTCCGATACCATTAATCCAAATTTATTCATGAACTAAATGAAATAAATAATTAAAAAAAAGCACGGAGCTACAGTGAATATTGAACTTGAATTCATTAATAACAAATACTGAAATTGTTTACATGCAAAATGGAAATAAACTAGCATGGTCGATGGTAGCTTATCTATGAGAAGACATGTAATGGCTACATGTGTTTTGGACTGTGTTACAATGAGGCTTTGAGGCATATTTATCATAAGTAAGATGTGTGAAACCCTCTAGATAGGAGATGAAGTGCCAATGGTTTTGGCCCTATTGGGGTAAGTTGGACTGCCAACTTCTCGAGGTCATAAGTTTGGCATACAATATCCATTTGTTTATCATAATACCTCATTTCAAATATATCCATGAGGAGGAAAAAAATTAATTTGTGGAACATATGCTAGTATTTTTCGGGTCTCTCTATCTTCCAAAAAAATCTTTTAGGACCTCAAAAGAGCTTCAGAAATTTAGGACCAGAAAAAATGCCAAAAATAGAAATTTGTGATATAATAAATGCAACTAAAAGGAAACAATGTTGAGGGTACAAGTGTAATAGGTGGGTTCCCACAATATCCACCTAGATCATTCCTCCCCCCTTGGGAAGAAATGGTCCCTATCGCATTGAGCACCTCTAAGAGATGGGGAAACTTATGTTGAACTTGCTCCCGGGTGAGCCACTTGCCTTGGTGAAGGAGATAGCCATATTTAACAACTTGATACAATTGGATCCTTGTTAGATATCATTATTGATCTATGTTTCCATGATTCGATCAGTTGTGTCTTATTCCATGCAATCTAGGTTGAGCTTTTTCAATGTCGGTTATTCACTAATCTCTTATGTGCCCAACAATGATTGGAAGAACAGACGAAGTAAATCCACATTGAACAATGGATGTAGTCCAAGGAATGGGGGAATGTTTAGCTCAAAATAATTGACTCATATAGCCTTGGTGATGGTGTAAGGCATGTATTTGAGTAGTCATAGCTTTTGATGGGCTCCAGTAAGGTGTTCTTTCTACAAATGTAACCAAACTTTGCCACTCACCTAAAACTTATGTGGCACCCAATGTTGATCATTTCATTGTTTGTACTTGGAAATGGCTTTATCCAAGATGTTTTGGAACTACTATAGGATGTGTTAGATGCGTTTAATAATATTGGTTTCTTTTTCAACCTCATACTATACATCTGTGGATTTTTCCTGAATAGTCACATGATGCATGGAAACATCAATTGGACACAATGGTTAAAATCACAATCCATTCGAAAGAGGTTGCAAGCAGTTGAACTATGGGGAGCTCTCATATAGTTGTGTTGCAGATAGGGAAGGCTCTCATCCCATATTTTTGGATGCCTGTAGTTGTACATATGTAATATGTGAACTATCATCAGTCCGCGGGATCCCAAAATGTACCCATACTCATTCAAAGAAGAGTTTGGCAGTGTATTTTGTTGTGATACTTTTCTTGAAGGCTGCCAATATAGCCATCTTAGAAAATCTATCCACAAACACAAATACATAGCCATTACCATGCTTGGTAGGAGGGAGGCTAGACAGATAGTCCATGGAGATATATTCCTAGAGCTAGCTAAGATTAGGAAAAGGGGTGTGCAAGCATTGCTTCTTGATGATTGGCTTGGCAATAACATAGACAGTACAGGATCTGATATATTTTCCAACAACATGTCGGATTTTTGGCCAATAAAAATACTTTTGTAGTACTACTACAGTTTTCTCCACTCTAAACTGTCATGTGACCCGACTGTAGTGCGTCTCCCAAATAAACTTAGCACACTTTCTTGGAGGAACACAAAGGTGGCCTAGGTAGCACAATAGTGTGTCCTTGAGGTGGAAGTCTAGTACTTATTTTACATCACTAAAATCTAGTATTTTGGGGTGAAATCTGGATCATTTTTCTATAATTTCTTCCATCCATAGTTCTTGTGGCCCCAAATTTTGAGAACAATGGTCAGTGTTGCAACCGAGGGCTTATTGAGGCAATATGTAACACGATTGGTGTTTCCCTTATTGTATTTAATGTCAAATGGAATTGTTGCAAATATGTGGACCACTTCTGATGGCGATCATTATGAAACTTCCCTTGTGTCTTGTTGACGGCGTTGGACCCACCAAGATGTCAAGGGGATCTCCCCGGTAATAAGTCCCAATTAGACCTCAAATCGTTTGATGTAGGAGTCCCTGCAGTGGGTCTTAAGGTAATGCCTTGACCGCGATGTCACATAGAGGAAAGTAGAATAAATTTGTCAGCAACAAGGGTGTGACTGATGCAATGAGTCAAGGAAGGTGTATGAGAGGTTCCAACACTTCGAAGGGGGAAGGAGGTGAAGGTGAGTTCCAGGTTGAAAGGGATCAGTCCCAACTCAGCTAGGAACACACAACACAAAGGACATGCATAGCTTCCAGCGGAGCAATCCACTCAGATGCAGTAGTCACATGATACAAGGTAAGACGACACATACAACACTCACAGATCAATCCCTGATGAGTGTGATGGTTGTTATGGCAAGGTTCAAGTGAAATGTTTGTCTGATGTTTGGTACAGCAGTCGACACAGACGATGACAACATTAACAACATATGCAACACATTAACAACAAGATTCATATAATTGCATGTGAATCAATTCATACACAAGTACGTAAGTTAAACAACATATATCATTAAAGCAACCGAGGTATTCCAACTACAATAACAACATACGCATGAAAATGTGTTGGCTCTTATTAAATAAAGAAGTGTAAGTCACAATCATACAATACATCCATGTAAACCTGCTAGCCCTAATAGTGGAACATTATAGCCACATCCACCTACTCCTCCAAAGAGATGTGCTAGCTTCATGCAGTGGAGAAGCCGAAGCATGTTACAATATTGTCCAAGCCTTCTTCAAGATAGTCTTAGTAGAATCTTGGCTGACAAAAATCCTATATAATGAGTTATGAGGGACTATTTATAGCAAAGGGTGGGGTGACCCTTGACATTCCCCTTTGTGACAATTCAACTACCCTCATGACTCTTCACCTACTCTATGACTGTTACATCCAACCATTGACACTTGACTTATACTTGACATGGCTCAACATTATAATGCATATGTACTCATGTGAGACAACATGGCTTGACCAAGCCTTGCAAGTCATCACTAGCAGTCGATGGTGTTGCTCCACTGCCAATAGGTGTGGAGAGTGCCCCGAAGGAGACACATAGGAACACAAGCATGGCTTCACTACTAGTGAGCCTGGTCAATACCCCAGCAGAGTTATTTGCATCACCTCCCCATGTAGGAAGCCTTTCTCTTCTTTCGCCTTATTCATTTTTCATTTTTAATTTTTTTACTTTTCATCTTTTTCATTTTCACTATGCATAGCACTTATTCATTTCAGAGGCGGAAGAGGGATCCCGAATTATTGAGAGAAGAAGAGGTTGTTCTAGTAGAGAAGTAGTTTATTATATCTCTGACGTGCCACTTAAGGTCTTCCCCCTCACCTTACTCTACTTGACTAGGCTGACAAGGGTTAACCCAAAAACAACCAACTAGAGAAGGTGACACTAGTTAGTGCACAAGCGTTGTATTTTCACCAAGGTTCACTTCGAATAGTATGTATTTTCCTTCAATGTATCATGGACTAAGAGTAACAATCTCATCATACAGAGGAAATATGATAGATAACCAAGTAGTGATAGATCTACAATCCCTCTTGTACTTTACCCAGCTCGCTTCAAGAGTCATACATGGTTTCATACAAAACTAAGCTATGAACAAAACAAGCGAATGAACTAACAATCAATAAATCAAAGCAAGAGCAAAAGAAAAAATGAAAGCAAAGCAAGTAAACAAACAAGCAAACAAAGCACGTAAGCAAACAAGCATGCAATCAAACAACTGAAAGAAAACACTACTCCTACACTAACGGGGCATGGGCTTGATCATGTGAAGTGATACTTCCAATGCAGCCACCGCCACATTTGTAGACCCATGTTGGTGAAGGCTTGGTCCGCGAGCAACCCAGTTGTGCAAACCAGCAAGAAAGAAAGATATAACAATGAAGACAACCACACTTTGTGATTCAAAGTGCCCATAGGACATAAGTGAGTGCATGTGCACAACATGTAGTCCATGGACTTATCATGGTGTTGTGTGACACTACATGCAAGTTTGAAGCATATGCACTCTCTTAACTGTGACATGCAATCAAATGAAAGAAATAAATATAACTTGTGTCGCACACAAGTGCTTGCAATGTAGGACTCCTCCAATGCATGAGCAATGGGATCATGTAGTTCAAGTGGAGGAAGTAAGATCTGATTGTTAGACTAATCTTGAGTGCATATAGATGAGCGATGAGGAGCCTTGAGTGTTTGAACAAGTTCCTGATCGGAAGTGAAACCAACCTCAAGACAGCGAGGGCCTGACATAACCATTAACTCGGGCTGAAGTGCCTCAATAGTTTGTGGGGTTTCAACTTCGTTGACATTCGTAGACTAGTGGCTTAGACGGATTAACAACGAGTGAATCAACATTGCGATCAGATGATGAGGTGAAGAGATCACGAGAACCAAGATTAGAAAATTAAGGATTTTGGTCGGCATCCTCATGGTTCGATGAATCATAGAGAGGGATAGATGAGGAGGAAGGATGTTCACCCTCTACATTTCTGGAAAAATCAAATGAAAGATCAAGTGGATTTCCAATGAATGATTGGTCCTGTTATCACTCAGGTTGTCCCTAAGCTCCTGAATGGATACGGCCGAGGTAACCACAAACCAATCTTTGGATTGCAAATTCTAGCCCACCTGCAATCAGAGAGGGCTCTCTCTTAATGATTTAGCTTTGTTGAGGCTGATTTTAGGCTAGTTTTTGAGTTCAAGGGTTTTGATTTTTTGTTTGGATGGAAGATGATTGTGAGGCAGATAATTCCAAGCAGGGAGGCAAGGAAAAGTCTGATAAGTTTCAAACCATTGGGCATGGAGTCATGGATTAAGGCTTGCTGCTGTGTTTTCTTAGTCACAAGAGGATTATGGAGCAGGATAGCTATACATGAGACAATTACCAGCTTGTTGAAGAGATGGAATGATAATCAGTGATGAAGGGCAATCAAGAATCTTTCACCAACTGACAGGGAGGAGAAGTGAATGAATGGTTATCTAGGAGCAGTTAAGAATTCCTAAACAAACATTCATGTGTGAAAGAAGTAGCGTAAACAAGATCATTTAAGTATACATGTTCATAACTATTCCTGATGAAAACATAGAGAAATTGCAGAAATTGAGCCTAGGGTGCAGCCAAGCAAATCCTAAACTATTCTTCTTTTCTGCAATTTAGATGGTGGATTGATGATAACATAAACATAAAAGATTAAACAGAGTTAAAGAAACACTTATTGAACCATGTCGAAGCACAAGAATTCCATGATCATGTTAGGTAAACTTGACTGGGATAGAGTCAAAAGTTGACCAGGTTAAATAGTGATGGTTTTGGGGCACATGGTATTGTGCACCCATGGTATTCTGCCCGTGGTATTATATGTAATGGAGCCTATAAAAAGTTGGAAGGACTTCATTGTAATGCAAGGGCCTGGAGGTGAGCGGTGAAGGCTCACTTGGCCGTATTGGCTAGGGTTTTGGCCAAGGATAATGAAATTTCATTATGATTGGGTTTTTCCCCGGATTTGGGGTTTTCCCGGATAAACATGTGTATTTATGTGTTTATGGTTATTGCTGGTTAATTTTATATTTATTCCTCTCTGTAATTAATTTATTTTCTTGGGTAAATTTCTTAACAATTGGTATCAGAGCCATGGTTGAGGGTTTAGGCTTCGAATGTACGCCTTCAGTGAAGGATTTATTTTAGCCCAATGGAAATGGTGTTGAATCAGAGAGGAAAGCATTGCAGGAGTTGAAATGCCAGATCAAGGAAGCATTCACGAAAAATGAATTCAGCGAGCATGAAAATGAGAAATATGATGGGATCAAGAATTGAACCTGCCACTTATTGAGAGAGGATGGATCAAAATCACAGCAACAGTAAACAAAAAAAATAAAAAAAATTAATGAAGTCAAAATTATTACATGTAAATGGGCATACTACTGTAAGACTTGGTAAGGCATGTGTACCCCTCGGTGATCACTGGAAAAGTTTGGGTTAGACCTAGGTGATAGGGGGGATGTCGGGTTAACAATACCCCGGTAAAAACTCTGAGGGGGGTAAGAGCTAGAGTGACCGAGATTGTCCCACTTAGCAGGTTTGGCTGGAGTTAGTCAAGGAACCCCAAGTCAAGTTTAAGGGGGGGAATTGTTAGGTAAACTTGACTCGGGATAGAGTCAAAAGTTGACCAGGTTAAATAGTGATGGTTTTGGGGCACATGGTATTGTGCACCCATGGTATTCCGCCCGTGGTATTATATGTAATGGAGCCTATAAAAGGCTGGAAGGACTTCATTGTAATGCAAGGGCCTGGAGGTGAGCGGTGAAGGCTCACTTGGCCGGATTCGCCAGGGTTTTGGCCAAGGATAATGAAATTTCATTATGATTGGGTTTTTCCCCGGATTTGGGGTTTTCCTAGATAAACATGTGTGTTTATGTGTTTATGGTTGCTGCTGGTTATTTTTATATTTGTTTCTCTCAATAATTTTCCGTAATTAATTTATGTTCTTGGGTAAATTTCTTAATAATTGGTATCAGAGCCATGGTTGAGGGTTTGGGCTTCAAATGTACGCCTTCAGTGAAAGATTTGTTTTAGCCCAATGGAAATGGTGTTGCAGAGAGCAATCCTGCAACAGAGCCATGGATGACTTCATTCAAGGAGTAGAGCAACTTCGTTTCTGATTTGAAGGAATCAGAGAGGAAAGCATTGCAGGAGTTGAAATGCCAGATCAAGGAAGAAATCATGAAAAATGAATTCAACGAGCATGAAAACAAGAAACCCGATGGGATCAAGAATTGAACCCGTCACCTGTTGAGAGAGGATGGATCAAAATCACAGCAGCAGTAAACAAAAAAAATAAAAATTAATGAAGTCAAAATTATTGCATGTAAATGGGCATACTACTGTAAGACTTGGTAAGGCATGTGTACCCCTCGGTGATCACCGGAAAAGTTTGGGTTAGACCTAGGTGATAGGGGGGATGTCGGGTTAACAATACCCCGGTAAAAACTCTGAGGGGGGTAAGAGCTAGAGTGAGCGAGATTGTCTCACTTAGCAGGTTTGGCTGGAGTTAGTCAAGGAACCCCAAATCAAGTTTAAGGGGGGAATTGTTAGGTAAACTTGACTCAGGATAGAGTCAAAAGTTGACCAGGTTAAATAGTGATGTTTTTGGGGCACATGGTATTGTGCACCCATGGTATTCCGCCCGTGGTATTATATGTAATGGAGCCTATAAAAGGCTGGAACGACTTCATTGTAATGCAAGGGCCTGGAGGTGAGCGGTGAAGGCTCACTTGGCCGGATTGGCCAGGGTTTTGGCCAAGAATAATGAAATTTCATTATGATTGGGTTTTTCCCCGGATTTGGGGTTTTCCTAGATAAACATGTGTGTTTATGTGTTTATGGTTGCTGCTGGTTATTTTTATATTTGTTTCTCTCAATAATTCTCCGTAATTAATTTATTTCTTGGGTAAATTTCTTAATATAATAAAATAAAAAATAAGAATACTTTTATATATACAGATGTGAAATTTATATAATGTAAATAATATTATTAAGAACCAAGATAGATCCATCTTAACTATTGATAAGAATCAAATCTTTGGAGGTTCAAACCTTTCCTCAAGTTTTGCATTGAAAAATAAGTTTACATTTTTTAGAAATTTGATTTCTTTTGGTCCTTGGGAGATCAAGAGTTAAGATAGATCTATGTTGGCTTTATTACTAGTAATAATTTTGAAGACTTTCAGTGTGGAAATCTAAGTTTGAAAAATTTTGATAGTTTAAATGAGATATTTAAACTTGACCCATATTAAAGGTTGACATGACCTAGGCTAATACTTGAATTCCTAATCTCTCTCTCACTCCCACACACACACACATATAGTGAAGTCCTCTAGCAATGGTGCATGTGTGTATGACCTCAGTGGGATTGATCTTGATAGTAAGTGCTTCCCATTATAAGACGATCCCTTTGTCATAGCATGGGTGACCAAGCAACTAGAGCACCCAAACAAAAACATATCGCAGACTATCCAAGAAGATCACTTAAGGTCAGAGAAAACCACAAGTTGTAGTGGATAAGGACCAAGAGCTAATTGACATAGAGGCAAGCCTAGGGTGAAATCTATGACCATCGAACACCGAAAATGAATGGAAACAAAGATTCCCCAACATTAGAATCCTTCTCGAGTCCAATCCATGAACTTACGAAGGTGCTGCCAATTACACTAAGCTGGAAATGAAACAAGACAAAGACAAATACAAGAGGTCCAAGTCAACAATTGAGCATAAGAGTCACCAACATATACATGGCTATAAGCCACCACCCAATAGAGAACCGTCCACCACCCAGCCGTAGATAGAAAAACGAACCTTCAAAAGAGTCATGCATGCATTAAAATACCACCAAAGGGAGTGGAAAAAACCAAGAATACTAAGTACAAAGGAAAGACACCGCTATTACAATAGGTGTACAATAACTACATATCCAACCATCGATATCCCACCCAACAACAGGCCATTGGATGACAAACAAACCTCTAAAAAGTCCATGCATATATTATCACATACCCACATGAAATAAACAAACCCAAGGCTTCTAGGTGTGGATACGAATCAAAATGACTCCCGACACCCCAGGACTAGTGCCAAAGATCACTAAACAAGATAAGGACCAACCTATGTCTTGGACACCAAGGAAAGGAAATAACCGAAAAAAAAACATAAGAAAAGAGAGAAACAACTACATATACCTTCCTTGCCAAATTTCCCCATAGTCATCCTACAAACTAACCAAATTAATTAAAGAAAACTAGAAATTAAGAACCACTCAATTTTATCTACTACCAGAAAATCCCATAGAGCCTAGAAGAAAATAACAACTACTCCATGATAAACACTTAGCTGGGCTAGTTGCTTCAATGTGAAACCATTCCTTCATCACTTCTCACCACCCAAAGCCACTCCAATATATGATCCACCACTGCGTCTTTCCTACTAGCCTCTGAGTCCTTTTTCCCACTACTTAAGACTCTATAAATTCCTAAGAATGAAATAACATGATATAAATCATAATGGTCATGCACTTTGCATGCTCAAACTCCTAAGAAAAACATATTCCTCCTTCTACTGTCGCTTCATTCTACACATGAGAATGACTCTTAATTACCACACCAATTGTCATTTAACCTTGTTAAGGATGGTTTTTCACATCCCCCAACTCATTAGCTAGGTGTGGAAATGACACCCCGACCCTCTCTCCATCTTGATTGTCACCCCATCTGAAGCACAAATCACAAATATATTAATAAACAAAAAAATAAAGAAGATATTTGTCAATTATATATATATATATATATAATTTTAATATTTAGTAAAATCTCAAGTTCATATAAAAATATTATAAATTTAAATATAAATAAATATTAAGAATTTCGTTTTAAAATTATTTTCAAGTAGGATTATTATTATTATTTTTTATTATTTTTTATCATTTAATAATATAAATTAATATTTTAAAAGTTTCCTTCTACATAATTTGCAAATGTAATCCATAACTTCTCTCTCTCAGTTTTTTAATTTTTAATTTACGATCATTTTTATTTTTAAGTTTCCTTTCACATAACTTATAAGTGCAATTCACAACCTCTTTTTTTCTTCTTCTTAAATTTAAGACATTTATTCCAAAAATATTTTTGTGTAAACTAGACACATAATTATATACTAACATAGATCCATCTTAACCCCAGATCTATCAAGCACTGAGAGGGATCAAATCTCTCGAGGTGCAACCTCTTTTTTGAGTGCAAAACTTGAGGAAAACTTTGCACATGAAGATTTGATCCCTCTCAATGCTTGATAGATCTAGGGTTAAGATGGATCTAGGTTGGTTTCAATCTTGCAGAGTCACAAAAATTTGTTGAGAATCTAATTATTCTAATCATTTAAATATGCTAAATATGTTTAAGATTAATATGATCATTTTAATTTTATTTTTTCTTGGTTACCTTAGTTTGTTGAGATGATAGAGACTACTAATAACTTGAATAATGAAAAATGATGAAACACAATTTTTGATTAGAGAAATTTTTCGGCGAAATCACATAAGAACTCTTTTGTCGACGCGTTTTGAACCAACCAATGTGGCTCATCGTCAGGACAAGTTAATTTTTGAATGAAAATTCACAATAGAATAGTGTTGAATGATAGAAAATGTGAATACTAAGAATATAGTCAATTACAAATAGTCTTCGTTGTAATCAATCTCAAACTATTTTCTTCTAATGTTTTTATTGTCACACTTGTTAGTTTTCCGTTTTTTCATATTATTCATATGAAATGGGCGGTTGAAATTGTAGACCATTCAAATATTTAACTCGAGCTATTGTAGTAAACATCATACCTTGTTTCTCTTGCTATCAAATATTAATAGTAGCTTTGTCTAAAGTCAACCATTGTGACTTATGGATTGTTAAACCCCAAGTAAGTTTCAATGGTAGTTGTTTATTATTACCTCATTTGAATGCAAAGTGATTAACAATGTTGAATGATGGAAAATGAGAATAATAAGAATGTAGTCAATTACAAATAGTTTAGAATTTCAAGAAGCAAACATTTTAGGTAAGTGAACATTTTATTTAAGAAGAAAATTCAAGTATATTATTTATGGTTGAATTACTGTAACACAAAAATCAATGCATCTAGTTCAAGAAATCAAATAGGCTTAGAAATCAACATACGCTGAAATCAATGCATATAGTGCTAACTATCAAATAGGATTAGAAATCAACATCTAAATTGAATTCAATGCATCTAATGCAAACAATCAAATAGGATTATAAATCAACATCTACACTGAAATCAATGCATCTAGTGTAAACAATCAAATAGGATTAGAAATCAACAACCACATTGAAATCAATGCAGCCAGTGCAATCAATCAAATAGGATTAGGAATAAATATGTATATTGAAATCAATGCATCTATTTCAGTGAAAAACCAAAATATTCACTGTTTTCTAAATCCAACTTCTTTTATCTTTTCTAAAATCCTTACTTCCTCTTCCTCTATGGTTATGTTGAGTCCTCGAAAATTGTTGCCACTACATTGGGGATAACCACCCGGTTTGGACCTTAAAACATCTCATTTTCCGTTTGGGATAGTGGTTCCAACTGGTTCAATTAGGTCCAATTACCTTCTCCCAACCACTATCAGCTTTAAATATATCTCTAATTGCTAATAGCTAGGGCCATCAGATCAATTCTTTGAGCTGATCAGGCAAGAAGAATGATCCTTAAGTTGTTTTTGTGGAACAACCAAACCAATCTAAAGTTTTTCCTCGAAAGAGGACTTCTAGAATTATCGAATTAATCTAAATGAAAACTAATTCTAAAATGCAGGAAAAAATGAACTAAACCCTAATCCTATCTCAATTAGGTAGATATAGATCTAACCCAACCGAGAGAAAGATATTTAAATGATTTGGGATTTAAATATGTTTGGCTTATAATGATTATCAAGCTAACAAAATAGTTCAATTAACTCACATTATGAATTTCAAAGCATATTCTATTCAGAGACCTCTTAATTGAAATAATCAACCGATAACATTTAGGAAGTAGTTCACAAAATGATATTGATTGTTAAATCAATAATTCAAATAATTAAACAAGAAAATGAGGAAATAGTTCACACCATATCATTATTTGTTAAATCGATATTAAAAGAGAGATTTTTGAGTAAATAGTTACTCAGAAATTAGAATTCAACACATAAGAGCAGAGATAAATAATAACATATGATTGAGACAAATTACTCATATTAACAATAGTGCACAAATATGAATAAAATGACACATTCCTACCATTATAAAATGAAACTAGTATTTAAAACAATAGTATTAAAAATACCAATTTATTAAATGCATTTCTCTAGCTATGGTCTCCAACAGTCTTTTACAATGCTTGAACTTATGCTTTTAAAACTAGAGTTGTAATAGTACGAACTCTACCCATCAAAACATAATTCAGAGTGCAAAATAAAATTCCTTAATAATCCTTCAGATCTAAGTTTTCTCCTCTAACCTACAATTCTAAGTCTTTTATACAATAGTGCCTTCAAGAATTCTTGAATTGCAAAGAAGAGCATAAATTCCATGTAATAAGCAATATGAAAGGATAAATTCACTATTTAGTTATGAAAAACAGAGGTACAAAGATAGAAATACCAGATGCACGTTGCTCAGCTCATAAAATAAATAACAACAGTTTTAGTCTTTCTCACAAAGATGATTCCAAGCCATGACCTTTCCCCTTGGAAATACACACTGCAAAGTCTAGTGCTTATTACCAATCCTTGAGCTCTAGAAGTGAACAATCCTTGCCTCCATCCATCTCTCTCTACGTACTGCATAGTCTCAAGCATCAAGCCTCAACCTTGAGCTCTTGAACTACGCAACTATGCAATCACTTGGTCTCTCTCCCTCCACAACTGTGCATTGGAAAAATTAAATCTTTAAGACTCAAGCTTGAGGCATTGAACCCATAAACTACATGATATTCCATCCTTTTCTCCCGTCTAAATTTGACATTGGGAAACTTCAAGCCTCAAGCTTCACCTCTTGAGTTTTTCAACTGTGCAGTCACTCAACCCATGCCTTTAGAATTGTGCACTATGAAGTCTCAAGCCTCCAACTTGAGCCCTTCAGTCCCTCAACTACACAGTCCCTCTGACCAAGCCCCTAGAACTACACATTGCATAGTATCAAGGCTCAAGCCTCCAACTTGAGACCTTGAGTCCCTCAACTGTGCAATCCTTTGAACCTGGCCATCCCAAAATGCACATTGTGCAGTCTCAAGCCTCAATCTTGGACCTTGGCCTCTGGAACTGCGTAATCCATGAGTTAGTTACTCCAGCAACAACTAGTTGTAGCCCTAACAAGTGATTTCATGAAGCATCTTAGGCTAGGGGTTTATCAGACTGATGTCCTCTTGTCATGGGTGGATTGCAATCACAGGTATTCTATTATGTCATGATAGGATGATGATGAAAGAGATGGAGAAGGAGACTACGCTAGAAGACACGTACGGAGTTAAGGAGATAAGATGGTCATCAAGAAAGAAAACGAAGAAACGTTGGATTACAATCGAAGACCAAAGATTAAGAGCGCACGAAGAGTCCATCTAATTCACAACCCTTTGGAGGGTATATATGAAGAACAATGCATATCTCTCATGAAGACAAAGTATTGGATACATATTTTATTGAAGAAAAAGCAACAAGAAGGACAACTTGGCACTATCACATCATCATGCAGTCCATGTCATTGGTGTCATGTCATGTCGGTCATGAGTCATTATTTGCCACATCATTTGTGAATTGTGTAAATTCAATATTGGAGGAATGTAATGTAAAGTGGAGGTCCAAGATTCATCCATGTGATACAAAAGGTCATGTCGGAAGTGTCAGCGCTCAAATCTACCTTAGGCTAAAATAAGGTAAAACTCAAGGCTACATCAAACCACACTCAGCCTCGTAGCTAGCCCTACGAGGACAGGAGAGGGCTCTCTCCGAGTCAATCTCGGCAAAAGGTAATCAATGAGGTCGAGATGAACTATTGATAACTAATTTAGGCTAGGTATAAGTAAAAGAGTTGAAATTGATTTTTGAAAGTTTGTTATTCAAGGGAAAGGCAATTTTGGGTGGGATGAGGCACAGTTTTTGCAGAGGTCTACTTGGGGCAAGATAGGTGATTGTTTTGATGCCTTTAAAGAGAATCAATGGATAGATCTGACTAGCGAGAGGTTAAGGAGAGCAAGAAACTTTCAAGGATTCTCCATAAACAGATGAAAACATGGAAAATCAAACAAACTTAAAGGCAGAGCATAGCAAATTATGGATTCTACCTTAACACTTCATTTGTTCAATTGCAGAAGATAAGAGAGGGAAAGTGATACACATAAAAAACTTACAAATACTAAAAGAAGCACACCATCAACACATAAAGCCACATGAATCCCAAATAGTGCTGCAAAACCCTGGTCTTTCCTTTGCCAAAAATGCAGATAAAATATGTACAATAGAGTGTCAAGATTTTCCCAAGAGTCCAACCTCTCCAACCTCTGAAAATGATTGAGAAATTACATCATATAGACCATCCTAACCCCTTTCATTGCCTCTAGGGATCGAGCTCATCATCCTAGGAGCTATTTCAACCAACTCTAAACAAATCACTACAATCTAGGCAGTCAAAACAACTTGCCTCTATAAGGTAGGAAACCAATTCATTCATTAAATTTTCACCTTTTAGTGAATGAATCCTCTAGAACAAGTAAAAATATGCCAAAATTACATCATATTCAATCAACTACATCAATAGAAGTCAAAAATTACATCACAAATCAAAACTAGTCAAACTGGCTGAATTTCTGAGCTGAAAGATGAAAAATTGGCCAAAAATCTCTATGCGCCGCGCGCCTGAGCTCTATGCGCCGCGCACCTAAGCTCTATGCGTCGCGCACCTTTCAGCCTACTTTTGGGACACTTGCAAGAGTCTAAATTGAGCTCAGGTTGGCTTGTTGGAAATTTCTTTGAGTCTACTTTCCAACCCAACTAGAATTTTCCAATTTGGAGTTCATTTGCCTTGTCAAAAATCAAATCTCCCAAGACTGGTCAAAATGTGCCAAATGAGGCTGCCTCAAGGCAGAGTGCTGTTGCAATCAACTTTTGAATGCCTTCCTCAACTCCAAATTGAGCTCATGATAGCTCATTGGAAAGCTCTTTTTGTCGAGTTATCCTTTGACTCATAAAGAAAGTTATTTGGCCAACCAAGCTAGGAGAAAACTTGATTTTCCCAAGGTCACTTCAGAGGTGCATCAATGCTCCCGAGGTGATTGTATTTTTGACATTTCTCTAAAACCATGACACCTGTGTAAAAATTGAGGGATTTTTTTCTTCTTTGGAATGTTGTGGACAAAAACCTCTCTCAGTTTTCCAAAATTCATCTTTGATTGCTCTAAAACATCATTTGAGTGAAACTTATCCCGATGTGTGAAACAAGGAATTTTGTCGAAATGAAGCGAAATGAAGGGGATGAGGGGCTTGTAAATTCTTGGTGAAATTTTGGGAAATAGGGAGGGATGTTAGGAAGTAGGGGAAAGTGGAATCTCAGATATCAAGTGAGGGGAAGGGGTCCAAAAGGGAAAAACACAGGCCCAACCTAGAAAATTGCCAGGTTGTAGCAAGAAACTAGGGTTTGTGCAAAAATGAGGAATTTGGGGGATCTCAGTGATGGGAAGTGTTGATAAAGTCAGGAAGGATAGGGGAGGTGTATAACATCTGGATACAAGTTTTGCTTGATTTGACCATCCAAGAGTATTAGCCTCAAACCCTAGGAGAGGGAAATGACCTTACCTAAGCGCAACTGAGCATGAACAAGGTGTGAAATGACCAATGGACCTGACATGATGATGACAACCTCTGATGATGATAGACTCAGCTGAATAGTGACATAGACTGACATTTGGGCAACTTTGAAGAGTGAATCCAAACCCTAGACCTAATGCCTAGTGACCAAATTTTGCTTGAAGACTCACTGAAATGACAAAATTTGACCTTGACACTCTGAGACCACTTTGTAAGAGCATATTTGATCACTGGAGGAAGGCTAGAAAGGCTGACACTAACAGTAGTTAAGGTTTTCATTGTTCAAATCAAATGAAAAGAATATTTCTCATCATAGTTGCATTCTAGGAATTTCAAAGACATCACGCGTTGAACTTGAAAGACAAATTCTTAAACAAGATCAACTTAAAAGTTATCTCAAATAACCTAATGGAGCATTGTCACCTAACGAATAACATTTAGAGGTTCTAGGCTAGAGACGTGTTCCGACGTTGTAAAACATAGCAGTTGTCGTTAATTGTCTGTGATACATTCTAAGTGTGATACCCCATTCCACGTACGTAAGTATATCATAGCTCGTCCACGTACCTTCGAGTATATAGGGTGGTGTTATAGTACGAAAAGTATAAAGGAATGCTCTCATTGTGCGATTTCACATTAGACAGCGCTAACACGGATAAGGCCTCCACATTTACTTTCGGGTATATATGGGGGAACTACATTAGGTTGCTATCCATCCTTAGGTAACCGATTCAGCTGCCTTGTACACTATGATACACCGAACACAACATTCGGGGAGATTGCCTACACGTATGTGAATTCCTTGGTTTACTGAGGCAGTATATTGTAGTTCACAGTTACTTGGTAATCCTTTTGCCTAAATTATCCCTCTTTTGTTTTGTTATGTTATTTTGATTAAAATAAAATTAACTGACAGCAGATAACATCCTCCACGTCACTCCTTAGTTGATCTTAGGTTGAGACATATGGAAACAACTTCGGAGTCCACCAATCAAGGAATTCCTTTTGATGGGAATCCTAGTCCTTTTCCTCCTTTTGGAAATATTAGTGCTCCTTATATGGCTACATTGTCCCTTCCGGGGCTTACCATTGGCCTTCCAGTATCATTGTTCTCAACCTCCTTGGCCCCGCAACTGAATATTCCTACAACTAGAAAAAATTAACCTCCAGTTGATCCTAAAGTTGACCCTTTACCTTCTTCATCGGTGTTTTCTTCCTCCCCATCTTCCTCGTTGCCTAGTGAAATTATTGACACTAGTAACCAAGTGGATAAGAAGAAGAAGAAAGGGAAGAAGAAGAAGAAGAAGAAAATTTAGCAGAGGGGGAACCAAGAAACCATTGCTTCCAATGCAACTTCTGATGAGAAACCATCCGATAAGCCTCACAAACCTTGATATCCTTGCGAAATTTGTATGGGAAACCATCTTCTTCTAAATTGTTCTGGTATTCCTCAAATCTTAGAAGAATGGTCTTCTTGTTCACATCATCCTGTGTCATCAACTTCTGGAGATCATGCTGGTGATGCTCCAGCAACTAGTGGTAGTAAAGTTCATGCAAAGAAGGGTAAAGTTAAGTTTCCCTATAGGTTATGTGAAGGGAATCACCCCATTAACCTTTGTCCCTATCTAGATGAAGCCCAAAAAGTGTTGGATAACTGTCCTCCTTCTCCACAATGACTTCCATCTGGTTACATGAGACTCTCCCTTAATCCTTCACTAGTTGATGAAGTGACTGACCCAAATCAATCGTCCATCAAAACTACTCTCTCTGAATGTGAATCCCATGATTCTATACCTAACAATCATAGGTTGAGGAAACAGTTGACCCGATTTCACCTTCAGTTAATCATGCCTTTCCCATAGAGAGTGAGTATGATACCACTCAGGTTCTTTTTGTTTCTTCAGATTCCAATGAGTTTGGAGCAACCCTCATGTTCCATCAAGATAGGAGGAAAATCCTCCCATTCTCGTAACTCAAGGGGGTAATTCTCCCATTCTTACAGTACCCCCACCAAGTAGTCTGGTCACTTCCTTTGATTGGAATCGACTGGCAGGATGTCATCTTCCTTCTTATGTGTCTTTCTAGATCATAGTACAGGTTTATAATATGATTGTATCTGGCACTATTATATATGAAGGTGCATCTGTGAGTATCCTTTCCTCCGCTACTTGGTAGGCGCTCAGTTCGCCGCCACTTGTGCTTGTTACTCAGAATCTGTTGACTTTTAACAAAGGAACCAGCCGGCCATTAGGGATCCTTCCTCAGTTGCCTATTACTTTGGGAGGAAAAATTGTTTATCTCAAAGTGATGGTAATCCCAGGCCCTTTATATTACAATTTACTTCTTGGGCGTGACTATGTTTATGACATGGGAGCTATTGTTTCAACACTCTTTCGAGTGATGTGTTTCCCGCATGAAGGCAGAACTGTCACCGTTGACCATCTTTCATTTCCTGACCCAAATATGGCTTCCAATCAACCATCTTCCCTAAATGATCCTTTTGTCCCAATGGTATCTTCCCCGCCACGAGTCAATTATGCGGCAACCCGTTCCATGCCTACATAAACTAACAATCAATTCCGTGATGTTGTGCATTATGTACTAGGGGCATTGGAACCACATCTCTCTAATGGATTCCTTGCTATGTATCCCTTCCAGAGCATAGTTCTCCCATCTGATGAGAGCCTCTTGGAATTCATGACCTCTTATGGGTCGTGATCAAGGAATATGAGCATAGTTCCTTGAAACTGAATTCAAGCTCGTTAAAAAATGAAACAAGGAATATGAGGATAGTTATTTTAGTGTGTCAACCTCATTAAAAAATGAAATAGGTCCCAAAGCATAGTTCCTTGTCTTCTGTCAAGCTCGTTAAAAAATGAAACAAGGAGTCTGAGCAGAGTTCCTTGTCTTGTGTCAAGCTCATTAAAAAAGGAAACAAGGTCCCCTGGAGCAAAGTTCCAATTCGAGTCTTTGATTAGATCTCATAAAATCCCAGTCGAGTCTTTCACTTGATCTCGTAAATGAACCTTCATTCCATCCACCTGATAACCATGAGTAGTCTACTTAGGTGAATGTAATGAAGCTTGGGGGGCATGCACCTAGAATCGAATCATCATGTTGGGGGCATGTAAACTGAATCCAAGCACAATTTTTTCATTTCAAGCATGTGTAAAAATGAACCCATCTCCATTTTAACCCTCGTGATTTCCATTTTATCAGCCTCTTCCGTCAAATGAGCCTTGGTTTTTCTCCTTCCATCTTCACTATATGCTTGGCCGATCATACGCTTTCACTTGGTTGTTTTACCCTTTTTGAGAAACAATTGCAATGAGTGGTATTATTAGCCAGCGTCTAAAATCAACATGTTTTGAGAAGTTCCAACATCACCAAACCAGTTTCTATCTAAGACACCACTCGTTCCTCTAAGTTGAATCCTCTTTAAGCTCTTTTCCAACTCTTTAAACATGAAGAGATTATCAAGCGCTTGTCCTTTTTAGCTCGTAAATGGATTGGAAACGACATCTACTCAGTATAAGTTTAACCCTTTTCCAGACTGAGATATATTACTTACGAAAAAGGAATACGTTGATCAAACATGATCAAAAGGTTCTCTCTTGTATTATTTTACGCTTTTTTGGACTTGAGAGACAAACTTAGGAAAAAGAACTTATGGAGTTTTCTTTTTGTCCCTTTTCAAACTCTCTAAACATGAAAAGGACCGAGTTCTCATTGTCGTTAAACTCGTTAAAACATCAAATAGCGGCAAACTTGTCCATCATGACAAGACCGAGTTTCACCTTCGCTAGGCTCATTAAAACATCACATAGTGATGGATTCACCCGAAGGGTGGAATTATACTACAAGCATATGTTATCCTCCTCAAGCTTGTTAAATAATAAAGAGGTATTGTTTAGCAATGACTGGGGAAAATGGGAAAAGGGATAAATCACTTTATGGTAGCAAGCCGCTCTTGAACATGACACTTTCACTTCATCTTTGTGACTACTTGGGTTAGGTTATCTACTTGATGTTTATCATACCTATGGTCTATCACACCATCCATCACTTTGGTTTTGGGTCAATGCTGCCAATTCATTCAATGTCGCCGACATGTTCAAGAGAAGTCACTCAGTAAAACTCATCCTTTGCAATACTCATAAACCTTCATTTTCATGACCACCATTCTTGAACCATGTGTCGTCAGTCACTTTCCCTCTCCAAAATCATTACACTTGTTTCATGTCATTGATGCAAGATACATCAAGGCCCTCCTGTGATGAGTCACTTCTTGTCGACATCAACACATTATCCAAGAAGTTGACTTAGAAACACCCTTCCAGTACCTTGAGGCTTGCATGCATTAATGGCAAGTTTCTCGCTTTCGATGACAGGTTGACATCACTGGCCTTCGACCGAAAGACTTTGTATGGTGTTCGACATCAAAACATATATTCACACCATGTAGAATGTATTGCACTACCTTGAGAATCATTTTTATTAACGTTGATCTCTCTCATGTTTGTTAACGTCTTACATCATTGGCTGGTAATCAGACGGTGTCTTTCATGTTCGACTTCAGATCATATATTCACATGGTTAGACTCATACTTGAGCAAACGATTGGACGAGATAGAAGGCCCCACATCTAGTTTCATCCATCCGGGTTGCGATTTCAGGAGAGTACTAAATCATTTGTACGATGTCTTTACACAGATACTCATCCTATCGGGGATCTATATTTGTAGACGACTATTTATATACATGTAATGAAAGTTTATATGCTGAGTATGGGTGTGCCTTCCCTCAGAAATTCATGAAAATTTTCAAAATATCATGATGTAATGTATTATAATCAATGCAGGTCACCATCCGTTTCAATTCCTCTCCGTCACATTGTAAAGCATATCACTCGATATTATCATTTTCAACTTGATGCTTTAGGGGGCAACTGTTACAGGTCTATTTGGGCACATCACTCTCGACATTCATATCAGTACTTTTAAGGCTCATCAAACCCTAATTCAGTTGTTACATGCCCTAGACAAGTCAACTCATTGAATGCTTCCTTCTATGAAATTTTCCTGGCCTGAAGCCTTCCTAGAATGCCTCCTTGGGACACCAGCGCAGCCTAAGCCTTAAGACATTGCGCTACAGAGCAGGCAGGCTCACTGTGGCCTACATTGCAGTGAACTTAGGCCCTCTTTGACCTACGTTGGCCAAGATTGAGCGAAATTTGCATAGGGTTCTGGGAATATTCCTTCATTCTAGATGATTCTAGAAGGATCCCATCTCTTATCTCCTCCTATGAGCTTGAAATTGGATAGGCTAAGGATCCATTAACCTCCTATCCTCTCATCTCTTGCTCCATGGAAACTAGCTCCAAGTTCGGAAGGTCATTCAATACCCTCATTATTACAAAACCACCTCAATTTCCTATAAATTGAGCACTCATCATAGTGATCAGGGGGCTAGAATCTGAATTTTGTAAGGAAATTCTATTGGTTTGAGAATTGAGTTAATGTTAAGTAATGTTATGCTATTGGAGTAGTGTGCTTTTGATGTGGTGAGGGTTGGACTGAAGTTGGAGGAGTGGCACAGGATCGAACTGTATTGGGTGATACTCTTCCTTCTACATTAATAAAGAGTTGATTCCTTTTCTCATATGATTGTTCATATCTGTGATGATTATGTGTTTCAATGTCTTCGATTCCATCATTTTATAGTAGATAGATCATGTATGCTTTGAGCGTTTCTTTTTTCTGTTTCTCTTGATGCAGGTACCTTTTGAGCAGATTTAGCTCAAGTGGGAGCGACGGGGAGCGATTCAAAAGAGATCAAGGAAGCGAAATATGACAAGTTCCTCTATCTCATCTATCTTCTATAAGAAAAGGTTAAACTACTTTCTTTCTATTTTTCTAGGTGTATTCACCCACCTAGGGAAAATGTGTTTATCCGTAGTTTTTCGGGTCCTGAACTTTCGGAGCAGTTTTGACCCCTGAACGACATTTTTTTGGGGTCCGCGACAGGTCCATAGCCATAGGCATGGGCCTGCATTGAACCCTGTAGTACTCGGTGTGGTGTAGGTAAAATTCTAAGTGCATACACAAACAATTCCTCTAGGCCGAGAGTGGGTCTAGCCACAAAAAAACATTCTATGGAAGATTTCCTTAGGTTAGAACCAATTAATAGGGCCTACCTCTTAGTATGTTATCCGTTTGATGATGACCCTATTTCCTTGCTCCATCTATCTTCCGTTTCTTCTTGCGAACACCTGAAACAAGTAGACAACAACAGACAACAACTGTGATACTATACAAATTGTATTCAAACTACTTAACAAGTCAAGAAACATTAAACCATAAACATGTGAGATAACATCTTATGTAGGAAATCAATCAATAGTTGCATCTTTATTAAATAAAGAAGAGATTACAACCGGCGTCTTGATTTTGTTGTTCTCCTCTGACAAATCTAGGTTCCCACACACTCCTGCTAACATTCCATGGATGGCCCCAACAATGATAATCTCTAGGCTCTTCCCTTTAGGCTTCACACCAAAACAACTCACAATTCTCCATTAAACACAAACTAGAGAGCTATAAAGTATGGGTAACTTGCTGATTACTCCAAGCAAAACTTAATTAGCACTAGCACACACACACTAACACTAGCTTGTGCTTGGGAGAAGAGAGGTTTATATAGCTTGGATGGAAGGGAGATGGTTCATGTTCTCATGGGAGAAGGTCTTATCTCTTGAGGTAGTTCCATCCCAATAGGGGAAAGGAGCCCAAACTGACCTCCTCGACTCCATCCGGCCTAACCATTTACCATACCTTTGTTACAAAGCTTCTAGAGCTGGAAGCTTCAGCTCCAAATTTAAAAAAAAATTCAAAAGAGGATCGGCATGACTGGGAAAAGGCTCAGTCACTCCAATTGGCCCTAGGGATACTTGTAATCCCTACATATTGGAGCGAGGAGGACACAAATCATTAGCGTCGGTCTTGTAAACTGGGACAAACAGAACATTTTTGGGAAATGATGCAAAAGGGAGTTGTTTTGCTCATGAAGAGGGACAGAATGGGAGTTTCTTCATGATGGGAAAGCATTTAGGGTTCACTGTAGAGGTCCTCCAGGATCATGGAACGGGGAGTACAGGGACAATGAAAAAATGTTGTGTAACAGATGTCCCCTAAAGTGTGAAGGCTGAACTAGAGTGAGGGGAGAAATGCTTTATGAACCAGTGTGGGGAACCAGAGTCTGTCGTTGGAAAACCTACAAGCAAGTACAGATACATATTCATTATTGAAAACTCTGTCAAATCATACATGAATTGTGGTATAGACGCATCCATCCAGAGAATGATCATGTAAATTGATCGAGGCATGGGCGCACCCATCCGATAAAGAGGATCATATCAAAACCAAGGTATGGTCGCAACCATCCAATAATGAGAAGGATCACATATGACAACTCATGGCATGGTCGCAGCCATCCATCTGAAAGAAACATGTATATCAGCACAATCATATCACATCTCCTTGCAACTTAGACGCTTGTAATCTGAGCCCAGGGTCTTGCGCTCCAACACGACCCGATCAAAGTAGAAATTCTAACATGTGAATGGTTGTGTTGACATTGAACATGCTAGAAAATCACTTGATTACCAATCAATGATGTGAATTGTTAACAAGCGCGAGAGAAACCACCAATAATGATAATGGTTCTCAAGGTACTATCAGCACAATTCACGGAATGTGAATAAATGTTAAAATTGGCAGCTAGGGCCAAACTTCATGTGGGTCATCTTATTCATGGATAATAATATTTTTATTAGATTCCTCTCATTGAGAGGTGTAGTATTGATCTAAATATCATCCGATTTTGATAAGTATTTATGGAGATATGAATTTATTTTGATTATGGAATTATTATCAAGCCGACCTACAACTCATGTAGGCTCAAAAGCCCAACAGTCGCATCTATTCAAACATCATCAGTTGTGTATAAATACATGAGGACTTTTCCTCATTTGCACTCACTCATCTCATCACATCTCTCTCTCTCTACTGCGTAGAAAAGAGTCTCTTCTCAACTGTGCAGAAAAGGGTCTCTCTCTCACACATGTGAAGCCGGAAGCTGCTATAACTGAAGCTGCAACTACAAATCTAAACTTTGACCAGAATGGACCATTAAAACTCCTCTTATAATATACGTTTTAGTTTCATTTGAACCTCCTTTGAAGGCTGCAACTTCTGGTGGTGGAATCAAGTCGATCCAACGGACGATTTGCGAGATATCGACTGCCCTAGTTTGAAGGAAGTTGCCGAAACTGAACCTGCAACTGCAGAAGTGAAGTTTGACCTACGTGGACCAGAAGATCTCCTCATTTGAATTTTTTTGTAGGTTTATCTGAACCTCCTCTAAAGGCTGCAACTTTTGGTGGTGGAATCAAGTCGATCTGACGGACGGTTTGCGAGATATCAACTGCCCTAGTTTGAAGGAAGCTGCTGAAACTGAATCTGCAACTACAGAAGTGAAGTTTGACCTGCGTGGACCAGAATATCTCCTCATCTAAACTATTTTGTTGGTTAATCTAAACCTCCTCTGAAGGCTGCAACTTTTGGTGGTGGAATCAAGCCGATCCAATGGTCGGTTTGTGAGATATCAACTGCACTAGTTTTGATGATGAAGCTGCTAATGCTGATGCTGCTGATCTAGGGTTTGCTACTGCTGATATAAATCAAATTTATTGTACTATTTCTCTCTGCTAAATTATTGAAGATAAAAGAATATTTTATCAAAGGGTTTCCCCACATATTGTGGGGTTTTTCCCTGGCTAGCCGCCACATCTTGTGTCCCTTATCTTGGCTTGTTTTCTGTCAATCGTTTAATGTTCTATCTGCACTTTACTTCTTGTACATGTGATTGCTAATCTGTGGAATATAATACGAAAAAGAAGTAAACTATTATAAGCATAGAACATACCATAACTTAACATGGGATTAGAGCTGAGGTGAAGACAAAGCCCGAGCAAGAGCAAGAGCAATCGCCGAAGAGAAGATTGGCAAGGCTATCCTAGAAGAACAAGGAGTGTTGGACCATGTGAGAGGCAATATTGTTGAGCCTCCATCAAATGCATCTATTGCTGCTAGGTACAAATGGAAAACTGGAGAAGTTAAAACAAAGAAGATCATCTGGGACTCTATCGACAAGCACTTGGTGGCCTACATCTCTGACCTGAACACCTCCAAGGAAATCTACGATAGACTGGTGAGTTTAATTAAAGTTAATGATGCAAATCAAGTTTTGTTTCTTAGAAATAAGCTGAAGGAAATTCATAAGGGTAAATATGAGAGTATGCAAGCATACTTCTTAAGAATCATCGAGATCAAGAACGATCTCCTATCTATTGGGGAGGCTATTACTGACAAGTAAATGGCACTCACGACTCTTGGAGGATTACCATCTGTACGTGTTCAGGACTACTTTTTTGAACAATCATATAATTCCTGGTTTCGAGGAATTAATGGTTAGATGCATTCAAGAAGAAACAAGGGTAGAAGAGCAAGAAATGCCCTTGCCTAAAGGCCCTCCTGCTGCTTTTTCTTCTCATGCTAAGAAAAGAAATAATTCCGGGTCTAAATCAAAAAGAAAGGCTAGACCTAAGGGTGGAAGAAAAGGACGATGTTACATTTGCAATAAAGTAGGTCACTATGCAAGGGAATGCCCTGATAGAAAGGACTTTCACCATGACGATGATCAAAATCCCTCTCATGGTAATCGAAGGGATGGAAAATTCAATAGCAAAGGTAAAAGGAATGCTAGAAATCAAGGAAGAGGACAACCATTCAAGAAGGCTAGAAATTCCAGGATGTATTAAATGCACCTGACCCCCGAAAGAACCTGGTGTCCATCTCTGTAATGGAAGACAAAGGCTACAAGGTAACCTTCAGCGATGGCAAGGTACATGTATGAAAAATGTTAAAGATGCCTTTACTCTTGCGTTTCGTGTTGATTCATTATATCAGGTCGATGAAAGTCAGGTAGGTGTCATGTCTTATGACACATCTCTTCAGTCCGAACTTTGGCATTGGAGGTTTGCCCACCTTCATTACAAAGAACTACCCGATGTAAGACATATGGTAACAGGGATGCCCAAATTCCGAGTAGAAAAAGAAGGTGTATGTTCAAGATGTGCCGAAGAAAAGCTCAAAAGGGGACCATTCCCCTCAAGCCTAAGAAAGACCTTTGATATATTACAGTTGGTTCACTCAGGCATACCTGAGCTTGGCATTAAGTGGGAGACTACTACACCACATACTCCAGAGCAGAATGGTGTGGCACCGTACGATTGTGGAAGTTGTCTCTATGGGTAGATGATGTAACAATGCCTGATGTGGAAGAACCAATGGATCCTATTTATCCACCTGAGCCTTCCTCTTCCTAGAAGAGGCCTTCATGGCTTAGGGGGATACTTAATGATGCTGAAAGACATGCTGCACCCCGAGGAACTTTTCGTGAAAGTAAGAAACCCAACAGGGATACCTGACCAGTATGAGCACAATCATACAAAATGAGCCTTCATCATTCTCAAATGTCATCAAGCATCAAGTATGGAAGGATGCTATGACCATTATGGAGAATGATGTCTGGGAAGTAGTTCCCAGACCCCAGGACAAAACAATTGTTACTTCAAAATGGCTTTACAAGATAAAGCTGCAACAGATGGAAGTACAGAATCGTATAAGGCTCGTTTTGTTTCTCGTGGTTTCTCCCAGAAGGAAGGTATAGACTATGATGAGATATTTGCACCTGTTACCAGATATATGACCATCCGCTTGAACATAGCCCTTGTGGCTTCACAAGGATGGAACCTACATCAAATGGATGTCAAGACCGCGTTCTTGCACAGTCAAAGAAGAGGTCTATGTGGAGCAACCCGAAGGATTTGAGATTTATGATTGAAAATCTCATGTAAGCAGGTTGAAGAAGGCTCTCTATGGGCTGAAGCAAGCACCCCGAGCATGGTATGAGAGGATCGATAGCTACTTGATGAAGCTAGGATTCACTAGGAGTGAAGTCGATCCTAACCTTTACCTTAAGGTTGAAGATGACAAGCCTCTCATACTGGTGTTGTATGTGGATGACCTCTTTCTAACAGGTGCATACCCTCTCATTCACAAATGTAAGAGGGAGTTGGCTTCTAAATTTGAAATGAAGAAACAAGGACTTGAAGTGTGGTAGAAGCCAAGGGAAATTTTCCTATCTCAAGGAAAATATGTGGTGAAGATTCTGAAAAGATTTGGTATGGTGGACTGCAAGCCTGTGACTACCTCAAGGATCCTAACTTTCAGAAGTTATATGGTAGTGATGTCGGACTAGATGTGGGAAATGCCTCTTAGTTTCAAACACTCATTCGCATTGATGTTCTTGGTGAACCTCCGTCCGAACATATGTTTTGCAGTTAGCATTGTGAGCTCATATTTGGTTGAGCCTCACTAGATTGGTGCTAAGAATCTTCTGAGATGTCTTCAGAACACAATCTCTCATGGATTGAGATACACTGCCGAAAATATGAAACTGCATGATTATTCGAATGCTGATTAGGCAGGTAGTGTGGAGGATCACTAGAGCACTTTTTTGTGTTGTTTCTCTTTGGATTCTGCTTCGATATAATGGAGGAGCAGGAAGTAGAAGTCAGTTGCCATAAGCACTGCCGAGACTGGATACATATCTACGAGTATGATCTCGTATGAAGCTGCCTAGTTGGGGAAGCTCTTCAGTGAGCTATTTGATCACATACCACTGTGATTCTCTGTAACAACGAGAGGTGGGATTCGATTATTGAGGAATCTCGTATTCGTCGATTGCTCCAGCAAATAGACATCATCTGGGATATGGTAAGTCGATGAGCAAGGAGGCTCCATCGCATTAAGATGATGTACAGGTCGATACACCTTGTCAAAGCCCCGAGGAAAGATATAATCTATGATTTTCCCAAACGACTTGGAGTCGTCAAGAAACCCTTGTATAAGGGTCCTGCATGTTGCATACATTGAGCTCTGGGAGCTCTGAGGGCTTGCGGTTCTTACTGGAACAACATACGACCACAGGGTGACTCACCCTCCCCTAGTGGTGCGCACTGGAACAAGATGATTCGCTCTCTTGTGGGACAAGATGATTCGCTCTCTTGTGGAACAGGATGATTCGCTCTCCTGTGAGGCCTGGATTGATGTGTTCTCCATGGCGATTGTAGCAGGATTGATGTGTTCTCCTGTGAGGCCTGGATTGATGTGTTCTCCATGACGATTGTAGCAGGATTGATGTGTTCTGCTGTGAGGCCTGGATTGATGTGTTCTCCATGGCGATTGTAGCAGGATTGATGTGTTCTCCTGTGAGGCCTGGATTGATGTGTTCTCCATGGCGATTATAGCAGGATTGATGTGTTCTCCTGTGAGGATGGGATTGATTAAGTTCTCCTGTTGAGGTATCCTACCCATGTAGTCTGGGGCTCATGGGAAGTACCTCTCATCTGATTAATGAGCAGGGAAATGAAGTTAGGGACCACAGTAGTACCGTTGGATGCATCGTTGTATCTACTGTACTCCCTACGCTAGGATGACCTCCATTGATCTAGGATCAATGATACTGGTCTGGACCAGTGGTAGGAGTGGTACATTCTATGACACTGACTTCGGGTCAATTGTTACTCGTCTGGGACCAGTGGTACGCACTCTGAGACTGACTTTGAGTCAGTGGAGGATGTTACTAGTCTGGGACCAGTGGTAGGAGTTGTACTCACTATGACGCTGACTTCGGGTTGGCTGAGACTGGTCTGGGACCAGTGGTACATACTCTGAGACTGACTTTGAGTCAGTATGATACATCCTCGATCATTTCTTCTTCTTCATAATTCGGACAAAAGCAGAGCAGAACATAATGAAGCAGAGCAGCGCATAATAGAGCAGAGCCGTACATATCAATACAGGGCAGAACAATACAAAGCAGAACAGGCATAATAGAGCAGAGCAGGGCAAGGGTCTGGCTGTACAGGGCAGTGCATTTGATGGATTAATAATAACGACTGATAGACAAATTGCAGATGAAGTTCTCCCTAGTTGAGAGGGAGTGTTAAAATTGGCAACTAGGGCCAAAATTCATGTGGGTCATCTTATTCATGGCTAATAATATTTTTATTAGATTCCTCTCGTCGATAGGTGTAGGATTGATCTAAAGATCATCCGATTCCGATAAGTACTTATGGATATATGAATTTATTTTGATTATGGAATTATTATCAAGCCGACCTACAACTCATGTAGGCTCAGAAGCCCAACAGTCGCATCTATTCAAAGATCATTAGTTGTGTATAAATACATGAGGAATTTTCCTCATTTGCACTCACTCATCTCATCACATCTCTCTCTCTCTACTGCACAGAAAAGAGTCTCTTCTCTATTGCGCAGAAAAGGGTCTCCCTCTCACACATGTGAAGCCGGAAGCTGCTAAAACTGAAGCTGCAACTGCAGATCTAAACTTTGACCAGCGTGGAACATCGAACCTCCTATTTTGATCTACATTGTAGGTTCATCTGAACCTCCTCTGAAGGCTGCAACTTTTGGTGGTGGAATCAAGTCGATCCGACGGATGGTTTGCGAGATATCGACTGCCCTAGTTTGAAGGAAGCTGCCAAAACTGAAGCTGCAACTGCAGAAGTGAAGTTTGACCTGCGTGGACCGGAAGATCTCCTCATCTGAATTTCACTATAGGTTCATCTGAACCTCCTTTGAAGGCTGCAACTTTTGGTGGTGGAATCAAGTCGATCCGACGAACAGTTTGAGAGATATCGACTACCCTAGTTTGAAGGACGTTACTGAAACTGAAGCTGCAACTGCAGAAGTGAAGTTTGACCTACGTGGACTAGAATATGTCCTCATCTAAACTGTTCTGTAGGTTCATCTGAACCTCCTTTGAAGGCTACAACTTTTGGTGGTGGAATCAAGCCGATCCGACGGTCGGTTTGTGAGATATCGACTGCCCTAGTTTTGATGATGAAGCCGCTAATGTTGATGCTGCTGATTTAGGGTTTACTACTGCTGATATAAATCAGATTTATTGTACTATTTCTCTCTGTTGAATTATTGAAGATAAAAGAAGATTTGATCAAAGGGTTTCCCACATATTGTGGGGTTTGTCCCTCGCTAGCCACCACATCTTGTGTCTCTTGTCTAGGCTTGTTTTCTGTCGATCGTTTAATGTTCTATCTGCACTTTACTTTATGTACATGTGATTGCTAATCTGCAGAATATAATAAGAAAAATAAGTAAACTATTATAAGCATAGAACATACCATAACTTAACAATAGAGGAACTGAAGTCGAACACCTGTGAAATAAGGGAGGCTCTCGACTAACTTCCTAAATAATGAACTGAAGTCGACAGGAAGCGACCGTGCCGAAGGAGGGCCATGATGTATCCCACATCATCGATAAGAGACAAAGGGATGAAAATGATTTTAGATGATACAGAGAATCATGAGTAAGTGTAACTGCAAAGGGACTAACTATTGAACATATCGGCGACACGATTCCGGAGTTTGGCAGCTTTGGGATCCATAGGATCGGTGGTCATGATGACGTGGCAGAGATCAAATGGAAGGAAAAAAAACTGAGTGGCCCAACCTAGGAAGGTCAATGATGAAAAGGAGGATATCCCAACCTGACACGAACAGATAGTGTCATGTTCAAGAGTGAGTTGTCGACACAACTGATAGAATTTCTTTTTTCCCCCACCATTTCTGGCAGGTACCCCAATTATTTTTTATCGCAAGCTTGAAGGGGATAGCATATGCTTGCACTGTAATTTCATCCTTCGAATGAATCTGACTTGGTAAGTTTAATGAGCCCTAGGAAGGAGAAGTTCACGTTCATCATGGCGACAAATCCAATGTCGTTTAATGTTTTAACAAGTCTGACAAAGGGGTAACTCGATATCATTTTCATGTTTTAGAGAGTTTGAAAAAGACATGGAAAAGAAAACTAGACATGGTCCCTTTTCGTACATTTGTGTCTCTCGAGCCCAAAAAGGTAGAGAACGATACTTGAGAGGACCGCTTGACCATTTCAGTTAAGGAGTATCTTTTTCGTAAATAGTTCATCCCAGCCCGAAAAGGGGGTAAACAAATAGTGGGTAAACGACATTTCGCAGCCTTTAACGAGTTCAAAACAACAAGAACTCGGCAATATTTTCGTGTTTAAAGAGTCGGAAAAGAGCTGAAAGCGGACCCCCCATTTTTATTCTCTTTAACAAGTCAAAAGGGGAAAATACTCAGCAATCTTTTCATTTTTTACAAGTCACAAAAGAGCTCAAAGGTGACTCATCCTAGAGGAACGAGTGGTATAAAGGGTAGCAACTGATTCCGATAATGGTAGAACTACTCAAAACATGTAATGGTCAAGAGGCTGGCTAACAAAGCCACTCATCGCTGCGGTCCCCTAGGAAAGGAAAAACAACCAAGTGAAAGCATATGATCAGCCAAAGAGATCGTGGCGATGGAATGAAACAACCAAGGTTAATCTAGCAAAAAGTAGCTGATAAAAAAGGCAATCAGGAGATGTAAATCGAGCATGGGTTCATTTTCACACAAGCTTGAACCATGGAGAACTCTGCTTGGATTTGGTTTCATGTTTACACAAGCTTGAAACGAAAAACTATGCTTGCTATAAGTTTGCATGCCCCCAGCATAATGACTCAATTGAGGTACATGACCCCCAAGTTTCATTTCAGTCAACTAGGTGGATGGAATGAAGGTTCACTTTCGAGACCTTGGAAATACTCGACTTGGATTTTACAAGATCTTAATCAAAGACTCGAGTTGGAAAAGGGAGTTGCTTCATTTTTTAATGAGGTTGACATAGTAAAAGAACTATCCTCAGACATATGTTTCATTTTTTAACGAGGTAGATACAGGAAGAAACTATCCTCGGACTCCTTGATTCATTTTTTAACGAGCTTGACACAAGACAAGGAACTATGCTCACACCCTTTGTTTC
>APFE031188252.1:110865-131886 GCA_000404065.3 Pinus taeda
AAATAAATAAATAAAAATAAAAAGAAAAAGAAGAAGAAGCCAAAAAAAAAATGAGGGGGGTGACTAGGAAGAGAGTGTTGGGACCCAACACCTACTGACTTTCCAGCCATCCTCTCTATTAAGGTTGTTCGGCCTCTTTTCAATCTCAAGAGCTTCCCTAAATTTCCGATGATGGAATTGCGAAACTCTAGCAATAACACTAGCCTCCTCAATGTAAACATGATGATTGGTTTTTGAGAACACAAAATTAATGCAACAATCGAAGAATGAAATATTTCACTAATATATGTCCTAAATGCACTTAATCTTCCCTTAACAAAAAAAGAAGTTTCATTTCATTTCCAATACTTATGATGATGCAATTCTAGCTTCTCAATGACGCTCCTAATGCAATATTTTCGCTTAAGGAAACTAGAATGATGTTCTTCTTTTCATAAAATGCAAAATGAATCTTTCACATAACGCACTTTAATGAAAATTTTCACAATTCTGAACAAACAAGCATCGATCGAATCCAAAGCATGATAAATGAAACTAAAAGCAACTTCTTCCCTAAATCGAACAAACCAAACACATAAATGCTTCAATCAACAAACCAAGCAATGTAATCTATGCTTGGAAAGAGAAAAGAGACACTCGAAATAAGAGAACAAACGAGACTCTTTCACTCATTCAATTGAAAATGAAGCAATGAAGATGGGAGTCTGAAGGTCAAGACACACTGACACGGGAATGGGAGAAATTCAGAATTTTTTCTTAACTCAAAGACCGGAGCAACTGCCTAACTGACAACTAGCGCCGATTGGCACGACTGACACGACTGATCAGACTACAACTAGTGTTGATGGCTTGATTGGCATGACTGACTAACTGAAAACTATCGTTGATTGAGGGATTCAAAGAAAAAATAAAAAAGAACTTCACAGGGCCAGGCTTAAGGCATCAGAGGATGGGATAAACCAAGCAAGCACACAAACCAAGTTAAATGAAGCTTTCTAGTCAGGGAGAACACAGTGTAAACAAGCTACAAGGAAGAAATCGAGAGAGCAAGACACACTAGTCGAGATATGGGGTAAACCCTAATCTTCACCTACAGGCATCGACACGACTGCCTAACTGACAACAAGCACCAGAAGGTGAACGACGCGACTGTTTGAGAGAAAGTCGATCTGATCGGCGCGACTGTCAGGAGAAAAATCATGGTGGCTGAGGATTCAAAGGAAAAAATAAAAATTTCCACGTGTAAAAACCAGACTTGCCACTATAAGTTTCAGACTCGGAGTAGTAAACCAGGCAAAGCAGGCAGAACTAAAGGGAAATGGTGATACTAGAAAAGTTCACACAAAACCATGAAATCATAAACAATCAAACAAAAGGATTGGCTCCCTAGTGGAGTCGCCAATTTATGGTGTAGGTAAAATTCTAAGTGCGAACACAAACAATTCCTCTAGCACGAGAGTGGGTCTAGCCATAAACAAACATTCTATGGAAGATTTCCTTTGGTTATAACCAATTAAGAGGGTCTACTCTTAGTACACTATCCGTTTGATGACGACCCTATTTCCTTGCTCCAACTATCCTCTGTTTCTTCTTGCGAACACCTGAAACAAGTAGACAATAGCAAACAACAACTGTGATAATATATAAATTGTATTCAACCTACTTAACAAGTCAATAAACATTAAGCCATAAACATGTGAGATGACATCTTATGTAGGAAATCAACCAATAGTTGCATCTTTATTAAATCAAGAAGAGATTACAATCGACGTCTTGACGTTGTTGTTCTCCTCTGACAAATTCGGGTTCCCACACAATCCTGCTAACATTCCATGGATGGTCCCAACAATGATAATCTCTAGGCTCTTCCCTTTAGGCTTCACACCAAACCAACTCACAATTCTCCATTAAACACAAACTAGAGAGATACAAAGTATGGATAACTTGTTGATTACTCCAAGCAAAACTTAATAAGCACTAGCACGCACACACTAACACTAGCTTGTGCTTTGGAAGAAGAGAGGTTTATATAGCTTGGATGGAAGGGATATGGTTCCTCTTCTCATGGGAGAAAGTCTTATCTCTTGAGGTAGTTCCATCCTAATAAGGGAAAGGAGCCCAAACTGACCTCCTCGACTCCATCCTGCCTAACCATTTACCAGACTTCCATTACGAACCTTCTAGAGCTTGAAGCTTTGGCTCCAAATTTAAAAAACTTTCCAAAAGAGGATTGACGTGACTGGGAAAAGGCTTAGTCGCTCTGATCGGCGCTACGGACAGTTGTAATCCCTGCATATTGGTGGGAGGAGGACATGGGTCATTAGCGTCAGTCGTGTAAACTGGGACAAACAGAAGATTTTTTGGAAATGATGCAAAGGGGAATTGTCCTGCTCATGAAGAGGGACACAATGGGAGTTTATTCATTGTGGGAAAGCATGTAGGGTTCACTGTAGAGGTCCTCTAGGATCATGGAACATGGAGTACAGGGACAGTGACAAAATTTTGTGTAACACTCGGTGAGACCTTTCCAATAAGGTATCATACGCGCCAAATGGAGATAATATGACCAAGTTACGACCCAGGGAACTTGGTTGCCCAACTAACCCCAACGGGGCCCACAAAATCTTGGTGTTACATCTCTTGGGGTTAGGGTTTTGGTTGTTTATGGTTTTCTCATGTTTTCCAATAATAAATAGGCCCTTGAGCCTCATTGTAACATAGTTCATAGGCATGTAGCCGCCACATCTCTTCTGAGAAATAAGCTACCATCGCCCGAGCTATCCTATTTCAATTATGTTTATAAGCATAGTTCAATATTTTTCTATTAATGAAATGAAGTGTTTTTCTACTGCATCTCTATGTTTATGATTGTATTTGTAAGTTGTTCTGTTCCTATTTAAGTTTGGATCAATTTTATTTTATTTTTATTTTGAGAGAGATCCTTCAAGAAGAGGATCTCCCTATATCCATCCTTCATTGTGTACCTCAACTTACCCCACCCTATTTCATCGTCTTCGTTCAAATGGATAGGGGAATGACTCACAAGAATTAGTTGGAGTTCATCACACATCGGCCATAGCTAGGGGGTGGTGATGGCTCCAATTCCACCCAGTCCATTTTCCTCACTATAAGCATGGATAGATATCGTGCAACGTAAATTTACCTAAGAGGTCAAGCCACACTTTCAATTGATTCCCAACACAGTTTCTTACCACACACTAATTTCCTTTCCATTGCCTTGCCTCCATGTCAACTTGGATTTGAAGATTAGGATGTCAGTTGAGATGAGCTTACAAATGCTCGAACCACCACCTGATGACCATGACTAAGTTGATGTAGATTTTTCTATCGCCCTAGAAATATTTCCTGTGTAGAACAATCTTCCACTACTCAATTAGGCCCAATACAATTGTTTATACAAGTTTAGCATTGAGAGCTAGATTCATGTGCATTGGGTCTCTAATGCTTAGGCCTCCTCATTCTTTTGGGGTGCATATAGATTTTCAATTGACTAGCAGGGAATTTAATAGAGTTTTAATTTCCTCCTTGCCATAGGAATTTATGAATGTCATGGCCCATTTTTGAGCGAACTCCCACCAAAGCTAGCAAAGTTATGAACTAAAATAAGAGAGGGATGAGAGGGTAGATTGGACCAAGATCATTCTCCCAGAAGTATTTATCCATTGCACCCCACACTACTCAAATTGTAACTTGAACTTATCCATGATTGGCATCCACGAGTGGTGGAAGGAGGGTTTGAGGCAAATGGGAATACCTAAATATTTGAAATTTGTCCACAAATGTTTTTCCAACAATGCCTAATGCTCAGAGGATTCAACTTTGATAAATTTTCCTGCATTCCAAGTGTAAAGGTGATGTTTTCCTTCATTTAGCATACCTCCTAAAACTCTAAGGAAACTATCAATAATCTACTTGAACTTCGTGGTAATAATAACATAGACTCCTCCCAGCAAAATGGTTTCAAATGCGAACTCTGCATGGTTTATACTCTTGTTCCCCTTGACAAAATGAATGTCTGCTAGCTAGTGCATTATTTGTTCAACTTCTAATTTCAGGCTCAATGCTTCTTCCATGATGATGTAGAGGAAGGGTGAAATGGAGAAGCCTTGGCACAAACCTCTTGAGGCTTTAAATAACCTTGAGGGTCCACCATTGATGAGAGGAGAGATCTAAGGGCCCTTAGTGTAGGTAGCCACTCGATTGATGAATTGAGAATAGAAACCCATTTTATCCATTATTACATAAAGGAAATAATGACAAGCCTTATTATAGGTATTGGCCATATCAAGTTTGATGACCATTCCTTTTCCCCCTCGAGACTTGCTAGAGTGAATGGTCTCCTAGACTAAGATAACATTATCCACAATCTGCCGATTTCCAACAAACCCTCCTTAGTTGTTCAGGATGATCCAAGGAAACATCGGCTTGAGTTTGAGAGCTATAACCTTTGAAATAATTTTATAAGACACATTGCTTAAGGAGATTGGTCTAAAGTGAGAGAAGAAAGAAGGGATTACCTCTTTGGGGATGAGCGCCAAAAAGGAAAAGTTTATGCTTCCCCCCATTTAACCTATGTTCCTAACATAGTCAACCATCCAACACAGATCATATTTTATAATGTGCCAACATCTTTAATAGAAGTGCCCCATAAAACCATCCAGATTTGGGACTTTATCCTGTTCAAAGGACCACACGAATTTATTAACCTCCTCCTCAGTGATGTATCCCACCATGGCAACGTTGATCTCCTCCGATATTCTCTTTGGGATATGCTACCTCCTAAATTTTAAGCTTCATGCCTCCCCCCTAACTTGTATATATTTTCAAAGTGATGGAAGGCGACTTCTTTTATTTCCTCCAAATAGGTTATGAAATTTCCTTCAACATTGACTACATTTAGTTTATTTTTCCATTCATGCATTTTGGCTTGTGGATGGAAAATTTGTGTGTTTCTATCTCCTGATTTTAGCCAGAGGCTCCTAAATTTAAGCCTCCACACTCCCTCTTCATTACTAGCCTATTTGTGAAGTCGATAAAATGCCTCTTTTTCCCTTTTCAAGAGATCGACTAAGACCTCCACTCTTTCTAGCTATTGGCAACTCTCCTCCATCTCATTTTTGTGTGCTTCCTCTTTCATTTTCTTTGCTTCTTGTTGTTTTTAAACCCATTTCTTTAGGTCCTATATGAGGGCTTTGATCTTCCTTTCCCAAATGTATTTTGGGGAGCTCTCAATCTAAATTGACCACACCTTGGAGACCTACTCCATAAACCTTGCCTCAAACATACAAAGAGGATAAAATCTCAAGGGAAGGGGCCCTAAATATTCTGAGGACTTGATGTCTAGAAGGACAGGCCTGTGATTTGAACCTCCCCAATCCAGATGAGAAGAGGTGACAGAGATTCGATACTCCAACATATTGTTGCTGAACATAAATATATCCAATCAGGTCATTATGTATCTTGGCTTTGACTGCTTGTTACTCTGCGTGAACTTGGAATTAGAAGGCTTGATGTCAATGAGATCCCAGTGTGAGACAAATTCCTCCATATTCTCTTGGAATGGGTCCCTTATAGTTGATCCTCCTTCTTTCACAATGGTGGACTGTCATGTTGAAATCACCCCGATGATACACCTAATGCTTGGGAGGATCTCATTGATATTCATGAGAGAGGCCCAACAACGTAACTTATCAGGATAGACTATATGCATATAGACATTGATTATGTTGCACACTTTTTTGGTATGGATATGTAGGAGACTTAATGTTAACCAATTTTTTTTTCCCTCCTTTATTAGACTAAAAACTTGGGGCTACCATATAGTACAAAGACTGCAAGACTCTCCCTAGAATCTTATGTTGGAAGCACAAATTTCTCTCCATACCAATCTAATTTTTAACAGGGCTTCCTAAACCCCTAGTTTAGTCTCCTGTAGTAGAAGAAAATGAGGATTTACCATTTTGATTAAGCTTCTGAGTTCAGATTCTCCTCTATCTCTTCTCTATCCCCTGCAGTTCTAGGAGACTGTTTTCATTATTTACTTATGACTTTTACACCTCCACCAAGATTGGGGCTTGCGGGACCTTGCTTCTTTGGGCCTCTTTGGTTCTTCGGACATGGGGATCCAATGGTAAGTTGCTTCCCTAACTCTTTTTCTCTTTCTGCATGTTGAGTATGAACTTCCCAACTGGTTTTTCTTCCAACTCTCCAGTAGGTTCGTGGGTATTGGACTTCTTTCTCCAACTCATTATTAGAACGATAATCAATTGAAACAAATACGTTGGGATTGTCTTAGATTGCATTAGGGGACATACAACTCTCCTCTTCTTTGGATTGTGGCTCATCCTCCTTATCCGCTTGAGATGGGGCATCTTCGAGTTAATACATTTCTTCATCTTCCTTTCAAGGAGGGTTGTGTTCATTGACCTACATTTAATTTTATGGATTCTCCCATTCCTCCTCCTCTCTCGAAGAGCCATCATTGGCAAGGGGGACACATTTATTTTGAGAGGGGGGAGTGGGTTTCCTCGCCTCAGAACCTTGATCCAAGGTATTAGCTTGTGAAGAGCGATTTGGGGGTGGCAACCCTCTTTTTCCTTGAGCAGCCTGCATGCACTATTGGCCTTGCATGTTTGCACCTCTTCTTCACTTCAGGGCTTACAATTGATCACCCTCTTCCTAAATATTTTCCTATTCCACACTTTTAAGGAATTTTTTGGTGAAATGGTCGTATTCATGGAATAATTTGCACTTGAAGGGCAATTGGTCGTAGTCAACTTTTTGGATGAAGGACCAGTCGTGTAGATTTAATTGCATTGCTTCCAGTAATCTCTTCTCCAAGTCAACCTCTACATAAATTCGGGTAAATGCATACATCAATGCCTTTTGTTTTTCTTTATTAATATATCTTCCTAAAGCATCCCCAATGAATTTGAAGGTCTCATCATTCCAATAATGGAGGGGGAGGTGGGGCAACTTCACCTAGATAAGAAGTATTGAAGGTATATCATTTTCCATATTAAAATTGGGGTTCCATCGATCCAGATACATGCTTTAGGCAACCATGAAACAAGGGACGTTTCTGAATACGAGGTCTCGATCCTCTTTATTTTCAAAGAGGAAAGAGAAGAACCCTCAAACGTAGAAGGAAGGGGAAACCTACCCTTTAATGAGTGGCTTCTAGTTACGATCCACCCACTAATTTAAAGTTCTTTGGGATGGCCAGATCCCCATGAACTGGCCAATAAGGCCCTTTTCTACTAGGAGCAAGGCCATATTGTTGGAACATTTAGCGCAAACCTAAATTTTGGGGACTAAATCCATTTTTTTGATGAAATAAGAGATCTTGGTTTTTTGGGTGTGTTTGGAATGCTCAATCCAACGATAGAAGAGAAGGAACCCCACATGTACAACTATTGGGATGACTTGCACATAAACTCAAAGAGCGCATTTACAACAAATCACAATATTCTCTCCACTATATTAATATTCAATTTTATTTATTTATTTTTGGTAGGTAAACACCCACGGGGGATTTGAACCAGTAACCTATCGCAAAGAGTGCCTTAACAATGCACCCATTCACCATCAATCCAAAACCCCGTGGGCACTAATATTCAATTTTCACATCCTATATGCCTTTTAATTAAATCAACCAATACATAGTAAAAAGTAATCATCATTTTATTTAATGTGAAATTACTTCACATCTACCCTATCTCTTATCTCTTAGATAATAACATTGTCATACAATGATCTCCTTAAATTCTACAAAACAATATGAAAAAATTCCATATAATTATGAAATATTAACATCACTATATACCTCCCAATACAACGACATACACCACATAGTAAAATTTACACAACTTCACCTCACATTTAAGCACATTTATCATATAATTAAATTGATGAATAAAAGCATTAAAAAACTACCGACACAAAAGAAAATTGGAATCTCATTCCTATCTCTTTAATAGTGGAAGGCTAATTTTTGTGTGTGGTCTAATCATTTTTGGCAGGTTTAATAAATTATTGTACCTCGATTCCTGGACACAAACATAATCAAGCGTTTTTTGAACTTATGATATAATAAATAAATAAAACTTTAGTGGGAGATTTATCTATTCTCACATTATTTGGTCTGAATAATTGTTTATTGATTGGTGAAGAATAAAGTACATAGCGAATATGTAACCAAAAAACGAACAAACTCTGAACATCGCATCACAACACATCCAAGGAACTGTATTTGTCATATAAATGATATCTTAATCCACATGGTCCCCATTAAATATAATATATAATAACTTTTAACTATAGTTTAGAGGATGGTAATAAGCATTGGCATAAAGTCTTTGCTTTTATATATAAAATTCAAAAATCTTTAAATTTTACATTAAAATAAAATAAGCAGTTACCATGTCAAAAATTCAAGTAGGTTAATGCTATATTAAAATGAACAATGAGACCATGTCCCATTCAACAATTACAAATATATAAATTTAATAAAAATTGATTATTATTTATTTTATATTAATTATTGTTTGGTTTAAAAAAAATATTATATATATATTTATATATATAATATATATAAAAGTTATTAAATCAACATAAATTTTATGATTATTATTATTTATATATTTGTGTGTGTTAAAAAACAAAAACAATTATAACATATATATAGTTGTTAAATCCGGAAGTTTTTGGTATTATAATAAATAGGTTATTTGTAATTATGATACTAAATTGTATTATTTATTATTTAATTTAATTTTAATGCGATAAAGTTTTTTATAATTTTGTAGTTAATTTTGTAGTTATTTATGAATGTGAGTTGGCTCATCATTATCATGGAAACTCACATTATTTGAAATGATTTGTTAGTATTTTGTAAAGAGGTGGATTTTCACTTTTACAAGATATCTTTAGGTCTAGGAGTCAAGAAAGATAAGCTTATAGCTAAACTAAGGTAGTTTTAGGACTTAATCTAGGACCAAAAGACACTTTCAAGGTAGTTTTAGGTCTTAATTTAAAACCGAAAAACACTTTCAATCTAGATTGTATATATAAGGAAGCCAATATCTCTTTAGTCATCATCTAAACTACTTTTAATGAAGTCATGTACTTTTTTAGTAATATATAGTCTTAGTCCCATACATAAAACCATACACTATCTCTAATTGCAATTATATATCTATATATATATATATATTATTATTAATATAATATTTTTTTTTAAAACGTTTAGTTTAATTCTTGTGCATTTTAGTTTTTTTCATATGGTATAATTTTTTAATATTTAAAATGCATTTTTAAATACATAAATGAATTCAAATATTAAAAAACCTCTAAAATATTTAAATTATACAAATTCCACACTCAAACTTGTGGGTTCAATAAATCCTTGCAAATATTCAGATAAACTTGATAAAAGAAAATTACTTAAAAAAAGACCAAAGCTTAAAACTTTACTCTACCATTTTTTTAAAACACTAAATAATTATGATTTATCTAACAACATAGTTAATGAAACCAAAATAAATTATTGGGTGGAGAGACGCTCTACAACTTAGTATAGGGAAGTTGTTGTAGTTGTTGTAAATGAGTATAAATGTTATATTGTCCATAAAATAAATCATTAAATCAAATAATATAATAACAATAATAATAATAATGTAGACATAATTAAAAAATAATAAATAGATCCAATTCAATTTGTTATATCTAACTTTGTTTCTATTGATATATATTGAATCACATTTATAATTTAAATAATAATGATTATTTTGACATTGATTGATAAAATATAAAACTTAAAAATTAATTACACATCCATTACCATTTTAATTAATAATAATTCATATCACAACCAACTATTTCAATGCGATATTTAATTTAATTATATACATATTAAATTTATTATTCACATTTTTTCAAATTATTGTTTATCTATTGTGTATCATCATTCACCATTAAATAATATAATATTTATTTATTATATATTATTAATTTCTATATATATATTTTTTTTTTTTTTTTTTACCAAAACGGATTTCTTATTTTTGGTGGCCAAGCCATTCCAGAATTATTTTTCTTTTTTTTTGCAAACAATTTCTGCTTCTGTGAAAAATCAATAAGTGGCAAGATTTACAACTGCATTTCCGACGTCCTTAGGAAGACTTAAGATCGGACTCTCAAACAAAATAAGGAGAAATTGCTTTAAAGAATAGAAGCAAGGAAGGATAGAGCTGGAGGGCGACTAGGCCACGAGGCCTCGTGCTGATTCTGCTTCAATTCTGTAAGCGCATAAGGATATTTTCATGACAGTCATCCCGCCAACCCACTGCTTCCTAAACCTGGAATAAGAACATCGCAACCCCTGTTTCTTCACTTGGAGAATGTAAAGTCGAAGCACAAATTTTGTATATTAAACCTCCCTCTCTTTAAAAGATCCAGCAAACCTTACACACTCCTTTAAGGCTGAAGCAGTTATTCTAGATGTTCTTTGCCCTGTTAAGGAATGGCTGCCATATTCGGTTCTCCTGAGTTTATACTTATCATGTTCTTTTCTAGGTTGCATCCAATATTTGCCAGACTGTCTGCTTCTGAATTCAATTCTCTGAGAATATGGAAAATTTGGACTGAAGGGAATTCCCTCAAGAGTCTATTCACTCTTAATATCTGTTTGTTCAGAACTGGATCATTAAACCTTTTGTTTTTTCTTAAGGCTTTGATCAGCAATTCTGAGTCTTCGTACACTGCGATTTCCTTTCGATTTCTTTTTTTGGCGAGTTGACAGGCTTTTAAGAGACTAAGGACTTCTGCCTGATTGTTGGTTTTTATTCCGAGACCCCAACTGAAACTCTCTTTGCTTCCATTCGGGAGATAAATGACCCCCCCAGCCCCTGACCTGCCTGGATTGCCTTTCGAGGCTCCGTCAAAGAAGATAGTGCATTTTCCTTGAGATTTCCACCACTTCTGGAAGCTTTCTAAATTGTCTCGAATCTGCCAGTTTTCCTTGTGGTTTGGGCGAGTGATTGAAGAAGGACTCATTGTAGGAATGAAGTCACCCAACCATGCTCTTTCTTCATCTCTTAGGGAGTTATCTCTAACATTGGACTGTCTCAAAGTCTCTATTAGAAGTTTCTTGGCCTTTTCTGCAACATTTTCTGCTGATATTTCTATTTTATTAAAGACTATTTCGTTCCGGGAGAGCCACAGTTTCCAGCACACGTATTTCGGAGCTGCTGTCCACACCTTGTACCAGAGGGACCTGGCAACGATGCTATGGGGGTATCTAGCTTTCCAGGACAGGAACATTTCTGTTATTGAACAATTCTCTGGGGGTCTTACATTCATACCGGCCAAGAAGCTAATCCAAGTCTTCTGAGCATACTCACATTCAATAAAAATGTGCACTGAGGTCTCCAAGGCTTTTTTACAGAACACGCATCGATGAGGACCGGCAATGTTCCTTCTACAAAGGTTATCGCCAGTTAGAATTTTGTTGTGGAACAAGGTCCAGAAGAAGAAATTGATCTTCGGGATGCTGAAGCTCTCCCAGATCTGCTTCCACACTCCTTCCGGGTGCACGAAGTCTTTTTTGCTTTGCATTTGTAAGTACCCTTGTTTGGCAGAGTAGACCCCTGTTTGTCCCCAACCCCAAGTGTCTTCCTCATCCTTATGCACAGGTGAAAAATCTGCGATTTCAGCTGTAAAAATGTTTAACTGATTTTTTAAGTGCTCAGGTATGATGGCCAGATTCCAGCTCTTCCAATTGCCTTCGTCATCCCACTCTGCGATGTCCTCGATTTTCCTGATTCCTCTTGATCTTAGCCAAACTCTTAAATCTGCAATTTCATTTATTTCTGAGAGAGGGGGATGGCCCATAATTCGGTCTCTCCACAGCCAAGTCTTTTTGCCATTACCTGGGACTTTATACAAATGTGTTCTGAAAAAATCGATCCCTTTACAGCAGAGCCTCCATGCCAGAGTTCCTTTTGGAGAAGAAGCGGGGTTGAAGGTGATGATCGACCGATTTCTGAGATATTTGAGGTTTAAGATCTGGCTGATTGGGTGCGTGGGCTCAGAGGTTAGCTGCCATAGAAGTTTACAGCCCAGCGCAAGATTTGCTTGAAGGGGGTCTCTAATTTGCAGACCACCCTCAATGATTGGGCACTTCACCATTTCCCAATTAACAAGGTGAAAGCGATTACTGTTCCCCTTCCCACCGTTCCACAGAAAGTTCCGAATTAGACAGGAAATCTGGCCTGCTATTTGCCTTGGAGCCAACAACAGAGTGGCTTGAAAAGTAGGCAGAGCAGAAAGAACCGACCGGATGAGAGTGAGCTTGCCTCCTGAGGTAAGCCAGACTCCGCCCCACGCAGCTATCTTCTTATTGAACTTGGAAATTACCTCCTCCCACAGGTTATTCCGATTGGATCCCATCGTCAACGGAAGACCAAGGTACTTTATTTTGTCCCACTCTGCGTAACCTTTGAAACCCAGTTCACTGGCTATCCTATCAATTGTTTGATGATTGGAATTCCAACCATAAATTGCGCTCTTCCTTTCACTGATAAGAGCTCTAGTGACACTGCAATATTTTTGGAGGATTGACTTGAATGCTTTAGCAATTCTCAAGGAGGCGCCGCCGAGCAGGAGTGAATCATCGGCGAAGAGCACATGGTTCACTGGAGATACGCCTTGCACGATTCTTATCCCAGGAATGGTGCCACGATGCTGCTCCTGTGTTAATTTTCTGCTTAATGAATCCGCCATCAGAATATAGAGAAAGGGAGACAAAGGGCAACCTTGCCTCAGTCCCCTGGTAGCGGGGAAGAACTCAGTTGGTCTCCCATTCACCATTGGAGCGATCCAGATATTTTCGATGCAGGCTTTGATGATATTTATAAATTCCTGACTGAACCCAAAGGCTTCAAGAACCCTGAGCAAGAAAGATCGATTAACACGGTCAAAAGCATTACTCATATCTAATTTGATAATCATACCTTGTTCTTTCCGTGCGTGGCTGGAATGGAGGGCCTCTTGAATTTGGATGACATTATCAAGGATTTGTTTTCCTTTCACAAATCCTCCTTGGGCTGGGGAGATAAGTTTTTGGAGAAGAGGCTTAATTATGTTTGCCAGCAGCTTGGCCATGATCTTGTATGATGAATTACACAGGGATATCGGCCTGTATCTGTCAAAGGATCTTGGGTTAGTTTCCTTGGGGATTAAAGCGAGGAATGTAGATTTTGTACCCCCGCCCACTTTTGCCTTCCTCAAGACTCCTCTTATCATTCTGAAGAGGTCAAATTTGATGATCTCCCAACAAATTCTGTAAAAATGTATTGAGAAACCGTCGGGACCTGGGGCTTTATCAGGATCCATGGACCAAACAATACTAGTTATCTCTTCTTTCGTTGCTGGGCTCATCAAAGAATCATTATCTTCCTCGCTGACTAGATTTGGGATGGCTGTGAGAAACTCTGTTTCGTCCTCCTCCTCACCATTTCTTTCTGCACTAAGAAGGTTTCGAAAGTGATTTACCGCTGCCTCTTGTATTTGAGAGAAACCTTTATAAACCTGACCACTGGAACTGGTTATTTCTGATATGTGATTGCGCGAGAGACGGGCCCTGCACTGTCTATGAAAATAAGAGGTATTTCTGTCCCCTGATTTGAGCCACAGGCTTTGAGACTTTAAACGCCAGTATTCCTCTTCATTCCTGAAAGAACAGTATACATTCTTTTGAGCCGATTTTTCGTTGGCTAAATCTGTGGACAAGGGATCTTTTTCCTCCATTTCAAATTGTATTCCTTCCAATTGAATTACTGCCTCCTTCCTCTGCCTATTGGGGGATTGCGTGGATTTCTTTATCCAAGCTTTAAGTGCTGTTTTTGCATTTTTCAATTTTTGTTCCCACACAAAGCTTGGGGAACCGTTAACTTCTGTCATCCATGCTGCTTGGACCGTTTCTAAAAACCCATCCTTGCCTGCCCAGAGAGGGTTGAAACGAAATGGAAGGGGGCCTAAATCCTCTTCCTCTTTTAGGCATAAGAGAATTGGCTTATGATCCGATGTGAGTTTTGGAAGAATTTTAGTGAAAACAATTCTGTTGTCCATCATTAAAGAACTGCTGATAAGAAACCTATCCAATCTGGCTGAGATATGATTTTCTCCGGTTCTATTGTTTGTCCAGGTGAATTTGCCTTTCACTGGTTTGAAGTCTACCAAGTCCCAACGCTGAATCAAATTGCCCACTGTACTAATGAAAGGATCTCTGGACTGGATCCCTCCTTTCTTTTCTTTGGGATCTAAAGTTATGTTCAGGTCCCCCCCTATAACCAAATTTGTTGGACTGATTTGCACTATATAATCTGAAAGTGACCTCCAGCATTCTTTCTTCTCTTCATAATGAACTGGGACATATAAGTTAAACAGGGCGAGGGTGAGATTACTTACAGTGTGGCGCAGCTCTGTGAAAATCCAATGTTGAGTCGCTGAAAATCGTTCTAGGGAGAAGTTTTTTGTCCATAAAGTACCTAATCCTCCAGCTGTACCCCTTGCACTAACAACCTTTCCTGAATCAAATTTCCATTTATTAACGCTGGTGTTTAGAAGGGCTTCCCCTTCTACTTTGGTCTCTTGGAGCATAAGGATGTCCGCGGTCTCTATCTTCAGTAAGTCTTTGATAGCCTCTGCCTTATTGGGATTACCCAGACCCCTACAGTTCCAAGAGATCAACTGCATCATTTACCGCTTGAAGGGGTAGGCCCTCCTCCTTTGGAGGCCCTTGGCCTGACAGTCTTCCCTAGGGTCATTTCGATCGTTGCTTGACTGCCGAGAGATTTTTGTTTTTCTGACTCCTCTTCTCTGGTTTCCTTATTTGTTCTTCGTCCAACCCTTTTTGATGACTTTTCTTGAGATTCATCGTCTGATGACCCCATATTCTCTATTGATTTTTTCTTTTTTTTTATTATCTCTGCATATGATGGAGAAGAAATTTTGCTTGGGATGGTGCTTGGGGTATTACCTGGGTCTAGGGTTTCCATATTCTCCTGCTGTAGTGGTTCTTCTTCCCCTGCTTCCGGCGGATCTGAAGGAGGCGTGAGGATTTCAAAGGGATTTTTATCTCCCTCATTGCCTTTTGTTTCACTGCTTCTGGCATTTTGGTTACTAGTGCTTCCGTTATCTACTTTGTTCTCTGGCCCTTTAGCCTTGTTTTTGTTGCTCTGCCTGTTAGCTGTTGTCTTCTTTGCCTGTTTCCATTGATCTTCTTTTTCCTTCTCTGGAGTCTCCCCACTTCTTTTTTTGCAGTATCTAGCAAAATGCCCATACTCGTGGCAGAAACGACACTTGAAGGGCAACTGTTCGTAATCAAGCTCTTGTATGTGTGTCCAGTTTGCCACCGATAGCTGAATCGCTTCGGGTAATCCTATTTCCAAATCGACCTCCACGCAGATCTGGGCACAGGAATACTGGTCCTTCCTTGGGGCTTGGTCTATGTATTTTCCGAGAGCGTTTCCAATGGATTGTAGGGAGCCTTGATTCCAGCAATGAAGGGGAAGATGCGGGAGGCGCACCCAGACAGGAACCGCCTTAGGCACATCTTGCGCTGGGTCGAAATCTGTAGACCATTTGTTCAAGTAGAGTCCTTGGGGCCCCATGAAATATGGCCCGTTTCTGAAGATCAGGCCTCTGTCTTCTGGATTGTCAAACAGAAAAACAAAGAACCCTTTGCCAACAAAATAGATCTTGATTCCTTCGTTGACCAAAGGTAGCCAGTTCCTTTTGACCCATTCTTCGACAGCTCTCGGGGATGGCCACAAACCGGTGAACTGTTCGATCAGGCCTTTTTCTGCAAGATTCAGAGCTGATCTGCATATTTCCTCCTCAGGTAAGGCCACCTTGGGAATATTGTCCAGCTTTTTGACGAATTTTTGCTGCGGGCCAGAGACCTGGCGTTTTCCAGAAGCAGAAACCAGAGCCTTGAAGGCCACGACTTCCGGGGGAAGGGGGGGAGGGGCCGCAGGGCCACCTCCAGACGCCATGAGGAACGCTTACAGGAGGGCACAGGCGCGGCTAGGGTAGCGCAGCGAGCGCAGAGCGAATTTTTTTTTCTTAAGATCATTAAAAAATTAAATTTAAAAACTATAAAACATCTCAAATTAAATTAAAATATGTTAAATAAAACTGCCACGTATACATGTAACTATGTACTATTAGAATTTTTTTTAAACATAACGGTATTTTTATATTCAAAATATGAATTTACATGGCCAAAACCATTTCTACAATATCACAACAAAACTTGTGCGAGATTGAACATCTATTTCCAAATCCCATTACATCCATAATACTAACGTATTCCCTCTACATGCCTTAAAAACTATAACAAAACACTAAAATTTCACATAAACCGGAAAAAAAGAGACCCATTATCAAAACATATCGACAGTGCATGAATAAATATTATCTAAAGTTGGACTTCCCTACTTCCTCGTTATCCTCCTTCCCTCGGTTGCTAGGCCCTGCTCCTATATCCCCTTCTCCTCCACTTTTTTGCAGTTGAGTTACAACCTCCTCAGGGAACCCTGCAATAATTTTTTTCACCTCATTGAATATGTTGTTGTTGATCAACTTTGAGTTGGAGGTCAGCAAGTCGATCTCCATTTTCACTATCTTCCTCTCCAGAGATACCTCCACACTTTCAAACTTTGCGTTGATGCACTCAACATTTGTTGCACAATCACTTTCCAGTAATTTGACGTGGGGGTGATGAGATCTAGCCTACTCATGAGTAATTTAAACAAAAACTCTGCAACCCTCTTCCAATGGGCCAAGTCCTCCTCATGGGATTTCTTATCCTGTGCCTTCTTCAATTCCATGGTAGTATCCTTCGAACCCACACTACTATCTAACCGATGCTCCAAACTTGCTAGAACATATGATGCTAGAGGAGTCTACATGTCCTTAAATACACCAAATCCTTCTTGATTTTCATTCTCCTAGGCTCATGTCATAATTTCCTGGAGACCTTCAATCCACAAACCCATTAAATATGCATGAAAACACCCTTGCAGCCAATTCATTGGATAATGAAATGTTGTCCATTGCTTCACCGTTAATTCACCAGAGAAATACACAGCCCTTTTTCCTCCCTGAGATGACGAATTCTTTGTTTTGTCCATGAGCTTAGTTAATTTCCTGTATATGCCTTGTGAGGTGATGGCCTTGTGATCTAGGAGGATGCCATGCATTGATAGCTCACAGTCCTCTCCCCATATGTCCTAGTTTCCAATTATGTTAACCTCCATCAGCTGATACGAGGAGGGCATTAAATTCTCCACTGGTCGACATTCTCTTACGGGATGGGTTGGTGGCCTATGTCCCTCCCACCAAGCTCACACCTGCCTTCGCCCAAAGTCATGCCACATTTCGATAGCTCGTCGACGGTCTTTTTGAGGTTCTGGGGGATATGATAAAGTTCAAAATTTTCTAGTTGATATTCTATTCTTGCAACAATATTAGACTTTGTGTCATGCTTATGAGCATTAGAAGATGGGAACAATCTTATAACTAATATGGATACCACTTTAATTTTCTTTACTCCGAGGGATATTGCTAAGTCTAATCCTTTCCACAAGGCTAGTAGTTTCACTTTATTGCTTGTTTCCACTCCTAATCCCATGCATAACTTAGCTCAATTTGTTCATAAGGACAACAAATTACCCCTCCCGCTCTTGTCGCCCATATGAATTATTAGAATTTTAATAGAATATGTATATGTATATGTATATGTATATGTATATGTATATTGATATATATATATATATTATATATTATTAATTATATATAATATCTATCTATATATAATATATATAATATATATAAATATATATAATATATATATAAGATATATAATAATATAGATATATTATATATATTATATATAGATAATATATATATATGAAATTTATAAATATTATTATTAAGAACCAACATAGATCCATTTTAATTTTCGATTTTACCAAATATTGAGAGGAATCAAATTTATGGAGGAGCAAACCTTTCTTCAAATTTTCCAATCAAAAAAACGTTTACATCTTGAGAAAATCAATCTTGAGGAGCAAACCTTTCCTCAAATTTTCCACTCATAAAAAGGTTTGCATCTTTAGAAATTTAATCCCTATATGTTGGTAAATCCAAAGTTGAGATGAATCTATAGTGATATACTATATATTAAAAAAAAAAAAACTACTTCTTTATATATACCCTAAACAATAATGTCAATTGGGGTTATCTCGGGTGGTTGGGTAGAATGATTGTTATCTTCCCCATCCAGGATTTCTTACGAGTGACATGACGATGAGAAATATTGTTGTAATGACTATGCCCTCAGGTCGAGAGAGAGGGGATGATTTCCCTTTAAAAATATACACTAAATAATATCATTAATATAATTTTGATATTTTTATGTTACTATGATAATCTCATAATGTGCTTGCAAAGATCTTGTAATACCCTTCAAGGCTAAGCCATAACCTTCACATATAAATTCCCTACTATTTAAAACAATGGTAAAGTATATTTATCCTTGTCATATATATATATATATATATATATTATTTTGTGGTTGGCGGAATGTTTCATCTTTTCCAACCAACCAAAATTAACAACCATATTATTATGTACATATACATCACATCTACATATAAATATGCATATGCATATTTCATATACATATACTTATACATACATATACATATACATCACATATACATATACATATACATATACATATACTATACATTATATATATATATATATTATATATATATATATATATATATATATACATACACACACACACACATATATATTAATTAGTGAATTAGGGTTATTTTGGGTGGTTGGGTCGAATGGTTGTTATCTTCCCAACTCAGGCTCAAATCCCCACTAGTAACATGATGAGCTATAATTCCTTGTTAATTATTGTTGTAATGACTTTGTGCCTATGAATATTACCTTGTGAACTCTTAAGTGAGTATGCGTGTGGGCTAACCTGGTACCAACAACCTCACTCTAGCCCTCAAGCTGAGAGGAAGGAGGTTGATTTCTTTCCTCGGAAAAAAAATATATATATATATTTTGTTTTATTTAATAATTTAATTGAATAATATACATAATAATTTTTATTTTTTATTTTTTTTGTAAATCAAAGTGGTATTGCCTCAAAAATCAAATTACAACATAACTATCATCAAAGTTAAAAATATTAATGGCCTTAATCCTCCACAATGGAAACTAGATTTGTTGACTCGTAATCTATAAGCAGAAATACCAAAATTAATGTCTCTAGTTTGAATCTCAACAAAGATTATCTGATGTTGCGCTACACAACAAAACAAAACAATAATAAAAAGAAATAACATAAAGTCAACTATCAGTAAAAGTCACTGGAGCAGGATCTCGAGTGCTAGTATTGATCACCAAAGCAGAAGACTTGATCTCACATTGAAGGTGTCTTTCTAGATGTGCCAAATGAGCATCCAAGCTAGCTAAGCAAGTATAATGATATCCCTGCACCTGACTAATCTCATTTAGGGATGAGATGATTTCATTCTAGTCTTCATGCTTCTCTTTCATGACACGTCCCAAAAAAAAATCATATGCCAATGGAGGGTGATGGAATTCAAATATTGCATTTGTCTTAATCTGATGTGTCTATGGTCAAGAACCCAGTTGGACACCTCTTCCAAAATATCTAAATTAGAATATGTTTGACACTCATTTAAGGTTTAGATTTCTAGCTAATGAATTTCGTCCTAGATGTCTCATGGAGTGGCAGAATGGAATATTGCAGCTGTTGCCTAGGCTTGGGCTTGGGCACATAATCAGCTTTGTGGACCTCGACCATCGTTGTCCTTGCCACCTCTGCCTTGCAATTGCACATGCAATTCCTGGGCATTATGAATCAAAGGATACAAAGACAAACAATATTGATGGTACCCCCCAGAGCAGACAAGATATCGAGTAAAGAGGGACAAGGCTAAGGTGAAGCCACCCCGCTACCAGAAGACAAAACACTACAGGACTAAAGGGAACCCGATAGGGAAATTCACCTCCACATCATAAGAGCCCAAGGAACATGACATATAAAAACTTTAGGGGGGATTAAAGCACTAGCCAAGCACCATGTAAAAACAAAGAAGATAGAACAAAAAATAAGGATAGATAGGAGGGGCAATGCCCAAAGATTGTAGTTCGAGGATGTTTGAGCAGACGAGGAGGTAGGCATTGCACACAAATAAGAATTACCAACTGAATTCCCCTCTCGAGTTAGATTGAATTATTGAAAGACGCCATCTAAATGCGTTGGAATCACCGTCATAGTCCAAATCATAGTCCAAGGCCTTGAGTGAGCCACTGTAATTCCACATAGTTGAGAGAGTTTTGGTTTGCTTATAGACTCAGATCACCACCCTTACTTCCCTGGAAGCCAACAGTTCAATTGCATAGAAAAACCATAAATCCCATAGCTGCTCAACAAGCAAATCCTCGAGAACTATCCTACTAACTTGAGGTTGGAGTGCACACAATCTCTATAGTAGAGGGTGGTGACTAGGCTAGGCCACTTGTGCTTTGGAGCCACATGTTGATGATCCCAAAGCAACAAAAAACAATATGTCATGTCATTGTTTCACAAAGTTACTGCTTGACTCTGAGTGGGGCCTAACTGAATACCAAAACAAAGATCCCACCAGTGAAGGGAAGAATAACTAGGGCCAACATATATAGTCACCTTCCATAGAACAATGCATAGAGCAAACAAGCATATGGAGAATGTCCATAGTAAAGGTCAAAGTTAATACCGCATGCATTCACATGAGAGGGGAAGGCAACGCCACACCCTATTAAATGCTTAAGGAAGTGGGAGGGTGGGAGACACCCCTCAACATTCCTTTCTAACTAACATGTCACCCCAATTGG